>VYZV01021061.1:4867-24550 GCA_013401275.1 Pandion haliaetus
TTTTACGTTTCCTAGCTTTTTATAAGACAGCCATTTGTACGTCAGCTTTTTTCCTGCTCTCATTGTTCTGGAACACTACAATATGATGATTTTCTCAAATTAAATACTTCAATTTAAACGGATTTCTATTGAAGAGAGGTCTTGTATAACACTGAGATTTAATAAAAATCAGGATTAAACAGAAATTTAAAGGGCAGATTAAGAAAAATTAGGATATTTACAGGACTAAAAATGAACCCAATCTTGCAAAGGCACACATACCCAGAGCCTTGTCTAGTCATTTTTATATGTGCAAGGCCAGCGTCAAATCCAGTGTTCAAGGTATATAGCTACACAAAATGCAAGGCAATGGAAATTAAGGTCCATGTTTTCAACTCAGCGTAAGAAAGCCAATTTCTTCTAAATTCAGCATGTTTTATGGCAGTTTACAGTCACTGAGAACCTTGACCCCAGGGCAATTCATCTTGTAAAATACTGCAGACCCTTCTTGCCTGAGAATTTTCCCTCGATACTTCTATCAATTACCAGTCATCAGAGTAGGAATAAGGGAATTTGGATAAGGGAATTTATCGCTACCAGAAAATGAAGGCGGCAGCCTGATGTGGATGCTTTTAGCAATTTACCTTGTAGATAGGTTTTGGAATACAATAACTCAATATAGTTTGAAATAGTCAAAGACAAGACAAATCTCATTGTAAATAAAGCCACAGAGACTATAATTAACTTACACATATGCACTTCTAACACCCACTAGTATAAGCTTAAAGCTATGTGCCAAATCCTTTTATTTTTGTAGGACGCGATTTCAGATTAGCTGAATGACATTTCATGATTAATTATTTTTAAACACATGGAATGTGAAATGAACATCTATTATTTTCTAAAATAAAAGGGGCTCCATTTTTTAAATCAATCTACATCATTCAATCTACTTGAAAGGGCAAATTACAGCTTGATTGTAGGCCAATTATTCTGGTGGAGATCGCTTGAATGACTATAAATGTGTTCTTTCACGGGCAGCATTTGTTATTTGAACACTGATGTTATTTAATTAAAGGACGAAAAATATCTCAGGTACTTCAGGTCAAAAACTCATTGAAATGAATGTGGTTCTACATATATGCTGTTATACTTTTCCTGAATGGGTCTTTCAGCCTTTGAGGTCTGAGTCCCACACCTCAGAAATAGTTTTGCTGATGTTCATGGAGTTACACACAGGGAAAAGCACAGAGCCAAGCCCACAGCTGATTTTCTTTTACTGATGTCGGGATGCCAGTGCAACAGCTTGTAACAGCAAACCCACAGCCACACAGAAAGGTGATATCCTTTGGAAAGAGCAACCTTTGGGTCTGCAGGTTGAAGCAATTCAGTAAAGCACAAGTAATTCCTTGATGCACTCACCTGCATGGGTTGTATTTCACCCATACTAAATGGCTCTCAGAAAAGACAGTCACAACCTTTCTGAGTTGGCCCCCACTGCTTGGTGCATCAATCACTCTGCTATTATAGCCTAGATGGCAATAAAAAAAAATATGAATGTAGAGTTTATATTCTGAACAATAAATTCTCTCTCTCCAGAAATATTATATCTAAGGAACAGTAATGCAGAACTCATTACCAAGAGCTGATTATGAAGACTGTGAACCATGCTCTGGGTTATTATAATCTGATTAGTATAATAATCTATTTTATGCAGCTCCATGACAATTCAGTACAGATTATCTTGAATATGTCAGCTGGTTGTCCTAACCCACTGAGAAGTTCTTCTAATTGCACTGGCTAGCATTAACTTAAAATGAAAATGTTTACTGTGTTAAAAATAACCCTTTCAGCATTTAGGGTAAAAAAAAAAAAAATCTCTTTTTTTGTATTTATCTTCTCATTCTTCACATTTTGAGTCATGTCTCAAGATCAACTAAAGAAGGCCTTATTGTGGTTCCAATTATATAAATCCTCGGAGCTTATGCCAATACTTTCATTTGTCATATTTATTGAAACTGACATTTTTCTGGACTCTGTTCACACTATGACTTATAAGCTTAATTGGGTTTCATTTGTTTTGCTGTTTAAAATAAATTAAGACCAGGGTGTGGGGGATTTATTCTCCCTCATGATCTTTATTTTCTAATATTGTGCAATGTGAATTCAACATAACAGTTGGTATTGAATTATGCCATCTTATCAGAAAAGACCTTACCTAGCTATTTAAAAGATCCTCTTAATTTCAAAACTACTATTTCGTTTAATCCCTGTAACACAAACCAGGGATCTCATCTAGTTATACTCATGCTAGGGATGAGGAGCTGAAGCAGGAAGACTAAGACTAAGTTAGCAGCTGTGCCTGAGATGGATGGTTGTGCAAGGGACTGAAGTTCAGTCTCCCAAATGCAGTCTTAGGATGGGTCATATGTGTTCTTAAAATAAGCAGCAACGGGGGAACAACTGGGCAAGCTAAGGCTTAGAGGATCTTGGAAAGTCTTAAAGAAAAGAAAAAACACAGTAACAATATATGACAAATTATGCACTCAGACTTAAGTCACAAAATATCGCAATTCAGGAAAAAAGTTATTTTCCTCTGTTATCACTGGTGCCGGAAATAGCTGCCAGTTGTCGAGACAGCAGAGTTCCCACACCTTCCCGGAGGTGGTCCTCTGCAAGCATCAGCTGCCCAACACAGGCCAAGGAAAGAAGGCGGCTATGGAGAGGGACAGGCATCTGCCTTCCAAAGAGGAGGTACTGAGAAGCTGTGCACCAATCAGGATCGCCCTACTTGAGTATAATCTACTCTATTTCTTCTTTGGAATCAAGATTTATCCATCTCTGTTCCACTCCAAACACCTCTGAAGAGAAATCCAGTCTACATCATAAGGTGTTACATTAAATAAAAAGAGAATAAGGTGATACAAAATCTTTACGCTGTTATAGTTAATTCCTGCACTATTTCCTCATATTAATAAATTGCATAGTTTTGACTGACTGAAGCCCAGAAGACTTGTCCTACATAAGATTTCATGCAAAACTCACTGATTTCCAATTGAGTTCTTGCATCAGGGAGAATACTGCCTCCAAGGAGTAAGCCACTGCACAGAAATGAAGGCACAGTTAGAGCATATGCATTTGAGATAGAGAGAAAAGAAGACTTGCCTAATTTGAAATTCTGAGAGCAGAAAAGCCTTTAATCCTTGATTCCCAAGGCTCTCCACTGATTCCTGAAGCACTCTTTGGGTTCTTCTTGGAGGTCAGAACATTTCAGAATTACATTGTGTTCAGTTTTCAAAACAGCCTAATAATGGCCACTGCCTAGTTCTCATTGAACTTGCTCGGTGGAGTCACGAGTCAGCAAAACAGCAAAGCACAACACTCAATTCTCTTGCAGTAAAGTACAGATCCAAGAATCTCTTGCAGAGTAAGCAACACTTTCCCCCAAGGAAACCCCAGCCTAACAACAAAAAACTGCAAAAGGCCTTCAAAACCTGAATATTGTAAGCATAGGCTAAATGCTTTTGTTGTGTTTAGGTCTGAAAATTGTTCACCGATAAGCCAGATGTTTGGGACTTTAGAAGAAGGGGCTCATTGAAAGATCTCCCATGACCCTTGGGAAACTCAGGGGTTATAAAGCAGAAAGGCAGAAAACCTGCCTGTTAACCACAGGTACATTATAATTATACAACTGCCCATGCACAACTTGCACTAAATTCTTGGACAAAGTGGAAAAGAGGGAAAGAGAATGATAACTTAAAAGGTTAGTTCAGTTATCTCCTTTATGTGGATAAGTAAGTCTGATGATCATCCAGACAGAGAGAACACCACCTCAATTAAATGAACAACTATTAACAACAAAAATTGTTAGGGGATAGTAGTGATAGCTAGTGCTCTGTTAACAATCCCCAGGTCAGACACTTACTCCTCCAGATATGAATTGAAGTCTCAAAGAGGCGACTGGATCAAAGGATCAAAGTTAAATACTCTTGATGATTGCCTGCAAAATAACAGTTCACATGACTGATTTCTGATGAAACAAGCATTGATGAAAATTAGGAAATGCTGTTTAAAAATAATACTGTGCTATGCCATCAAAGTCAACTTGGCTATTAATTGAAGTATTCATAAGAGGAGACGCAAAGCAATTCTGCTGGAAGAGCAGCAGGTCAGAAAAGGAAAAGGTTGATGGGCCCCACAGTAACTATTCTTTGCTCTTCTTTTAAATCACATTTCAAAGGGGTTTATGAATTCATCTCCAATAAGCTACAGAGGATCAGACAAAACCAACCTCACAATAATACTTCAAAAGAAACTGGACTTACCCTAGGAAGAAACGGGCCTACTATATCTTTCACATGAGATTTCCCACCAGCTCTTAATTTCTAAAATAGCCTTCTAGGGATATGCTCCACACACCTTTACCTGATCTAGTAGGTCACCTTCTACAATAGCCTGCTCTTCTGTACACCTTATATAGTGACTAGTTTTTTCCCAGCTTTCAGCCTGCCTGGTTTATCCCACCTGTCAGCTCTGACAGCCAGTTCTTTTCATGAAGTCCTAAATTATTTTACTCCTCAGATAACCACTTAATCTTCCCTATTTTCTTTATGCATTTGGTAAACAGCAAATTTTTAAGCTTTCATTTTGGTGCCTTAAAACACCTTAGACCTGTTTGTCAGCTCTGGGATGACATATTAAATATCTTTTCTGACTCTAAAGGAAGGCATACATACAGGTTTCAGCCTGTTTTAGAGGGTAGAGGAAGGTGAATACATTTGAAGATGCTGACACCTGCAAACTCCAGACAGAAATATGAGCACTGATCAGTGGAAATATATTCAACTCCACATACATTTCTCTTTACTATGTATCTTTTCACAGAGTTTCGGCCTTGTAGTGTTGCTGCACCTTACTGGGTTTTATTTTCCATTCTATTCTTCCTTCAGTCCTATCCATCTTGTAATTTTATACAGATGGCATCGAGTAAGTTGATCCATCTCACAGTTAATCAGTCTAGTCCTTTCCTGACAGCAGGGATTGATTACAATACTCCCCCCATTTCTCCTGAATTATCTTGCTTACTCAAATGTTCCCAAAGAATTCTCCCACAACAGAACTGTTCCTTTATCCCTCTGACTATGTCACTGTCTGCTATGTCCAATGAGGACTGTAGGACAATAACTGCTCAGTCCATTTAGTTTGCATTCCAAGTGTGGGGCCTCTTCTTGTTAGTAAGAAATCAGGTGTCAAATGTACACGTCAGACAAAGGAGGGTTAGTACTGTTCTGAGCAAACATTCAAGTAAGGTAAACAAGTCAAATTAAATTTAGTGTATATCCTACACCGAGTTGTGAACAGACTTTCAGTAATCTTCGGGCTATTTACTTCTACAGATACTGTTTCTGTGTTGTGCCTTCTAATTCAAGAATCAAGTTATGTTATACATTTGCTATTGTTGATACAGACTAGATTCTGGTACGCGGTACAGAAAATGAAGTTTGATTTTAAGAGTCCTACTAAGAAAATCAGAAATCACTTATTTTATATGTGGAGCAGCAAGAAAGATGATACAAATAGACTCATTTTGTCTTTTCAAACATATATACCAAACTTCATGAACATGCTGTCTCAAGGTTGACAAGAACTGGAGGTGAATAAAAATACTACGAAAACACTTCACTAAACTGTTTTTTTCAGTATAGCTTTCAGTTAAATCCATCATAATTCCTGGAAAATGGCAGAAATAACAGACCCAAAATGTCAGAGACCCACAAAGAATACTCAAAGGTAATCTAAAAAGATGCCTACTAAATTTCAACTTTAGAAATTTGGATATGACAATAAAAATACACCCTGAAAACTTTGCCCTTCAGGGATGTTTCTCTGCATTTGATTTCTAAAGGCAGCAAGCATTTTCTGGTCACTGCTCATGGAACATGAAACAGAAAAGTAGCGGAAACTCCTGAAGACCAGTAGAAGGTAGCTCAGAGAACGAGCAGAGCGTAGCGAAGAGCCGAGGAGTCTGGTTATAATGACTAAAGTAGCAAAGAGGGCAGCGCGTTGTAGTGAGAGATTCTATATTGTCCAAAAATTCTATTTTCTTCTTTGATACGATGACCCCCTACATGCGTGTAACAGAACATTGAATCTGGTTTCATTTTTGAGACAGGAAACACTCTGAAAACATTCAGGTTCCATACGTCGTATTAAAGCAAAAATATAAATTCCATCTCTAAATACTGAAATAAGAGGTTTCAATTTTACAAATACTACACAGGTTTGTAAATACTTAGCCAGAGCCATTCAATACTTGCAGTGCCAATGACACCTAATTCAGCCCATCCAAAGTTACGAGTTTCAGTGAACAGAAGAGCAGTTAAGGAAAACGTTTCCTCAGCGCATAGCACACTTAATTCTGCATCACCCTCTGACTGTCCCAGGATCCCTAGGTGTTTTTCCCTGAGCACGCTGCCAGCAGCGAGCCCTGTGCTGCTTTGCCAGCCCTGGTCCCGCCGTTCTGACCTGGGCAGAGCCTCTTCCCCTCCCCTGCCCTCCCCTCCTGCGCAAGGTAGCACCACCCGGCTCCAAAACTCACCCTCCCAGCTCATCAATAGCATTACTGTTATTGAAGAGAGGGTGCAGTTAAAGCTCTTTGGAGGCTATTAAAACAGGGCAGCTATGAGTCCACTGCTCCTCTTTTCCAAAGTAGAAAAAAAAAGGAAAAAAAGAAAAAAGGAAAAAAGGCAGCTCCTCTCAGTATAATCTCTCTTTCAAGCTCAGCAACCTAAGTAAGGGATCTTAGTTCAGCTTCAACACAATCAGAGAAACATAATTCTGGGAGATTTCTTAAATCGTTTTGTGAAGGACTTCAGCCCCTGGGCTTCAGGGCATGGAGAGCAGAGCAGTAAACACGAACTTCGGGATGACAACTCCATTCACACTAAAAAGGTTTTGCCAAGACACTGGCACCAGAAGAACTTCCTAGTAGGTAGGGATGTCATTTATACCAGCAAAAAGCCTTAGTCAGTCAAGCAAACCCAGGTTCCTGAAAGACATAGGCTGGTTTTGCATTGACACAGGCAGGCTTGCCTGCACAAGTGTTATTGTTTGGGGTAAAGAGCAAATGACAGTGATGTGGTGCTGGCCCAAACATTTCTGAGAACAAATTACATCTTTTTCTGAGCTCTAGGATTTATTGGAAATGGTCTGTGGTTCAGCTAATTTCACACTTTAGTCAGAGCTGGACTTTGACCAGGATCACTAACATTTTTGGATAATCGTTAAGGAAGCATTAAAGGGCAATCCAGTTTCTTAGAAAAGAATAAGTCCATGTGAATTAATGCCACACATTCATTTTGCTGACTTGCTGTAGAGTTTTCACTATAAAGTGTGGACTCGGAGGCAAGCAAGTATAAAGAGAATGCACCTCCCCCCCTATAATAATCCTGCACACTAACTCTACGTTAATTTTCCTACGGTTAAGGTGGCACAGAGACAGAAGAACTGCTTACCTGGACCATACCATTCCCCAGTGACCACTCTCAGATGTTTCTCCAGCTTACTTTTTCCAAAGGTAAGAATGGAAAAAGAAACCTCACATTGTCTGCAGCAGAAACATGGTCTGAATTCTCTACCTTGCACCAAAAAGAGAGATTTTCTATATTTGTCAGCACAGGCCAAATACTGAGAAGAGGCAGACCAATATAGAACACTTCTGAAAATCTTACTCTACATGCCATTGTTTACACCTGTAAAAAACAGATGGAGCATTTGCTCAAATCAGGGTACTATGTTTCACATCCCTTCTTCGCAAAGGCAGTAGCGATTTTGCTATTGTGGATTCTTTTGTCCTTGTTTATCACTATGTCCGCATATGACAACATGGAAAATAGAAGTAACAAATAGCTAAGTAGTTAGTACACTTGAGGTAAAACTCATGAAAGACAAAATAGATCATCAATCCCCTTCAAAATTGTGATGCAAAGGTTTTTATGGAAACACATTACTCCCAGTAGCATATATGTATTCCGGACATAGCAAATTACTTTAGCATGAGCAAACAACCCATTTGTCTAAGGTAGCGTTCCTAAGAAATACCCTGAAATTATTTATAATTTGTAATGACAGAAACCATCCCCCCCAAAATGTTTTAGTGCATGGAGAGATGTAAAGAAGCAAACATACTTTGCAAATGACAGGTTATTGCTCTTCTGAGTAATTTCTTGTCTTTTTTTTTGAAGCGTATTTTCCCTTGTGCTCTAAACAGCAGGTGCAGATCTAATTGAAAGTGGCTGGTTGTGTCAAATGAGAAAGATTTCACGAAAAACCTTAAAGAGCTAACCTATACCCTACTTGGGAGAGCTGAATTCACTGATCTGCAAGAGGAAAGTCGCAGGCTGACTGCAAAACAAGAGCGCCCATTTGGCCTTCCTCCACCAGTCTTGATGAAATCATGCTATCTGGGGGCCAGTATAGCTCCACAGATGTGCTCTGCCTTATAAACAAATGAGTGAGGTGCCTTGGGAACAGGCACTTTAATGTACGAAACAGATTGCATCCTGTTCTGCCACAAGCAAAGAGATGACTGAATGAGCAACTGACATCTTTATTTGCAAATATTTCCAATTCTTTCCTTGCACTGGACCCCTAACACCTTTATCACAGTAATTGGTTTCTCCAGATCCTGGAGTTTGGTCCCACAGCCTCCATGACAGCACAGCTCAGGAGATGCGGACAGGCCCTCCTCGCCTAAATACCTCTTCTTACCTAAGTGGAAACAGGGACTGGTATTTTGTGAATTTCTGCCACAGCTAGTTAGATTTACGGGGTTTGGCCTGAAATAAGAGGAAAGATGATGGATGTCCTCCCATCTGCAGGTGAACCAGAGTGGTGTGGATACATCCGTATATTACACAAAACTACCAGTTCTTTGGCACCTGGATTAAAAAAACCAAGCAATACAAGAGCTTGGAGCAGGGCCAGTGACAATTTTACAAAAAGGTGAAGCGTGTGCCTGAGTGTTAGACATTAAAGTCAGTGCCAATCAGGGTGCCTTTCTGCGACATCCCGGAGTCACGCTTCTTAGGGCTTCCTTCTCAAGGAAAGTTAAGAATTCTCTCTCATTGTAAGGGCTGGAAAAGGGAGAACTTGGCCAGACTGAGAAAAGTTGCCCCGTTGTTTTTCTTTCCGACCTGAAGGATGAACAATACAGATGATAAACAAAGAAGCAACAGATGTTTTAGTGCCCATTTGGAAAGTCAAGAGATTCATATACCCTAAGAGACTAAAAAGAACTGCAGTACTTATGACTAATGCTTCCACACCACAGTGCAGGCTGCATGCTTGCTCTTATTTTCCCAGATTTGTATTTAAGTACTCGCCTCCCCTGTCCTTCTTAAACCAATAAAAAAAAAAATTACAATTTTTGTTGCCATCCCACATTCAATCAAGAGCCTCCCGAGACTAAGCATCCTGGAAACATCCTGCTATGTCTGAACTACTGGTAATCTTAGGATCCTTTGTACCTTTGAGATGATCTCTCATTACAGTTCAAACGGGTGGAAATACAAAGAACAATATGGAGTGGGTAATTATTCAAAATTCGGTAATTATCCAGAGACCTTTTTTTTTCCAGATGTTTTAGCCCAATCTGACTGCAGTTCCAATACGCCATCTAAGAATCAAACTCTCTGGCCACAGTGGGTGGTCCAGGAAACCTTTAAAAATGCAGGATAATATCACAGTGAAAAGTGCTTTGTTTCACAGATCCATCCCAAGCAACCTAGGGCTCTTTGCAGAACTAATTGGAAAGACATAATTGTCATGCAACCCCTCCACTGCCAAAGTCCGTATCAGGTCATGCCAACACAAAACAAAAAAAGAAAAGCTTTCACCAACCTGCTTTAGGTAGCAATACATTTGGCAAAATACATATTGATGTTAGAACTGTAATATGTCCATGTAAGGTGAGGCACAATCGTTAATGGGTATCCCTTCAGAAAACAATGTCTGATCTGATCTTTCCTCTAAACTAGGTAAATACTCCCACTTTCAGAGCAGCTAAAAGAAGAAAAGAGTTGGAGCTGGCCTTGGTCTCCTACTATACTCTAGCAAAGGTGGCAAATGTCAAACAATAGCTGAGGTATTTCCTAAGTGGCACCAGAGCACGGCTGCCTGCCTCCACCTCTGGCTGGAGGAAGCACAGATTCAGACCATCAGATTCAGGGCTGACTCACCAGTCCGTGTTTACACCTCCTGCTCCAAGAACGTATTTTGACAGCATGCAGCATATGCTACCACCCGCCACAAAGACAGAACATTCCTGGAAGGGAGTTTCTCTCTTTCTTTTGCAACTGATATAACTTTAAAGGTATTTTTCTGTTTTAGCATCTGCATTTCTTTTTTTTTTTTTCCTAAGACAGACTTTACAAGGCTCTTGTTTGTTCACAAACAACAGCTGTCAGATTTGATGACAAGAGGCTCTGCATTTTACAGAACACGGCAATAGAACAAAGACCTTAGGCCAACATTTTGACCACACACAACCAGAGGAAATCTTCCTCTACCTTACACAAGAATGTATAGGATTAAGATCCATTGGGTCTTTTATTCAGTTCTGCTGTTGACATCGAGCATGGTTCACAGTGAAATGGTCTTTTTACACAGCTGTTCCAAACTCGTGCTGAAAATACCCCCCCATCCAAATTTTCAGCCCAGTTTCCACCTCAGCTGCATTTTCCATCCACAAATGCTAAATATAGTATTCCCAACTTCAGGAAATTTTTGACATATTTAAGTATATTCCTACATTACTCCTTTTGGGATATTCATTGCTTATAAAAAAGCATCTTGTTTCTCTTCATGCTGTATTTTAGGCAAGGCACTTCTTTCAGAAGATCTGGTTTTAATTTACATTTGAGTGACTGCCACTGCACAATGGCCATTCATGATGAACATGTTCAATAAACTTAACAGCCTTATGATGTGCTGTTTCCTGAGATTAGTTCCATTCTATAGCATCTGTAGAAAAATACTTTTTTTTTTTAATTTGCTTTTGTTGTCTAAAAGAAATGTAATGCCAGTAGTACTGGAATATGAAGACTTGTTAATAAATCAAGTTTTTGTCTACTTTGTCAAGTTTTTCATTGCTTAGAGATTCCAACATAATGGCTTGCTAAGAATATTATAATCTATGTATGAAAATAAAGCTGGTCCAGAGCTGTACTCCTCAATCTATTTCTGTCCTTAACTTCAATTAAGTAAGCATGCTAACTGCTGTCTGATAGTAGTTATTTTATTTAGATATTTTGCCTGAAAAAAAAAATCCAACAAACTACCAACTTAGATCTTGTCCCCATAAAGAATTATGTACATGTATCTTTCAACAGACAATGCTAAAATGATACTATTTCTATTTCAAATCAAACATCATGTATATCTTACTTATTCATGATTTTTAGGAGATAAAGGTTACTCAAAGTTTAATTAAAACCAAAGCACAGTATATTACAAGATTTTTCACAAGGACACTCTGCTGTTTCAAGTGCCATTAACAGAGAAGAGCCATTATACTACTAAGGAGATCTGTGTAATCTGTAATTACATTAACTGTGAGGAATTGATACACATAGTAAGAAAACAGGAACGCTAGCTGCATTATTTCAGTATTGGTCTACTCAAATGACACTGCAAAAGCCCTTTCTTAATTCCATAATCTTTAATATATTTTATATATAGACGGCAATTCTCTTTCATGGATCTTATTTCCATTAGTTTCAAAAGCTGTGTATCCGTAACAGCTTAAATCAAATCCTCTGAAGTCAATCACAGCGCACCCACCATCTTTGATCAAACTCAGTTGAAGGAATAAAGTTATTGTTTGGATCTTGGAATCAAAACCACAACTCTTCAAGGTGCTAGTTATATAGGAGAAATTAAATATAGGTAGTTGTAGGTTTTAGTCTAAAATTGCTTCTTATTTTTCAGTTTTTAATTGTAGGAATAAGCACATCTGTTATTGCAATAATATTGTAATTGTTTATTTTTCAGGTGGAAAAGACAGGAAATCAGTAAGCAGAATTTTAGAGAAAAGCTTACAGACACCTTAGAAATATCAGAAAAATGAGAGCATAAGAGCAAATTTCAAAGGAGTGACTGACCGTGGAATCTTAAGGGCAGGCAGTCTCCTGTGCCTCTATAACCTCCCAGCAAGAAAGCAAAAGTTTTCACAAATAGCTTTTACTCTGTTACACTAGGAAACAAAAAGGATTTCAAAAGAGGATTTCTGTTTATAATGAAAACTGAAAACGAACAGGGTACTAAAGTTAGCTGTGCCAGTATCTTTTCCTGAAGGCAACTATTACTAGTTGATCCACCCAGAATTGGATCAGTTAAGCACATGTGATATTTGAGCTGTGTTTGGTTTATTCGACACACATCTCCAGTGATAACATTTTCAGGAGAAAAAAAAATCATCACCATTGCCTGGTGCTCTCCATCAAGTGCATTCCTTCCCCAGCCTGGCCTGGCACCGCAAGGCACAACCGTATTGGAAGGCACTGACTCATTGCTAACATTTTCTTACAGTCTGGAGTTTTTGTAGCTGGCACGAGCAGGACAGAATGAACCCTGGAAAATACTTACACAGATTATACCAAAGGAATGTAGGGCAAGGATTAAATTATAAACCAGAGTGACTTTAAAAGAAATAACACAGCAGGTTGTGATGGCTATTGGATATGGTCATTTAGTATCTGACTTTCAAGATAAGACAGAGGAGTAGGTGGTAGACGTGAGAAAGAGGAGGGGACTCCTGGCTTGCCTGAAGGCTTGTATGATATTCCAGGTGGGGTCTACATTCCTCCTCTTTCTTTCTCTCCAAACTACTTCTCCTTGACTTGGTGCCTAGAAAATCTGGTCCCCTTAATATATAGTTGGCAATATAGCAATGTAAAAGTCCACACTGACATCTGAAAGTGATCATTTTACTACCCACACCGGAGGAATGTTTCCCCACAGGAATAAGGAATTTTGTGAGTGTTATAAAAAGTTACTGGCACTACAACGTATTATCACTGTGGTATAATTACTGAACTGCATGCCAGCTATGGGCCAGCTAGGATGGCAGCCAGAACCACCTCTCTGCTCTGAAAGAGCTGCTGCTACATACCAGCAGTAGCAGCGTGGGGAGGTGGCACCTCGCACGAGGCAGTTTCTTCCCCCTTTGCAGGGAGCTGAGAGGTGCGGGCAGGCACATACCGGGCATGGTTAAGCTAACACAAATGCAGTCTGGCCAGCCCAGGCTCACCCAGTGCAAAAGGGGAATCCAGCTGAGAGTGTAGGCTCAGTCCGGTTCCTACCTGGTCCTTCATTTTGGGGAAAAAAGCAGCATCCAAGCCCTGATCCATTCATCAGGAGTTATGTAACTGAACAATGAATTTTGGATCCTGTAACTTAGCGCAAACTACAGCGAGATGATACATCTTTATCTCCTGTTCAGAAACCCAGTGCTACAAGGCAATGTCGTATAAAGAATACTGTCAGAGAAAGGAGAAAGACTGCAGCTCAGACTGAAACAACTAATCTGTATGCAGGGGTTGTCATCATTTCCCATTAGTTTGGAAGCTCCAGCCTGTCAGTGATCCATCAGTGGTTCCAAGACACGTTTTTATTTTCAGGGCTCTATAGCTCTGGGCTGAAATGTCACATTTGCGATGTCATCAAAACATATAAAATCTGGTTCAGTCATGCAAGAAAGAATATGAGGAAAAATAAAGGACTTTCATAGTCTCAGTACCTTTCCCCTTTGAAATTTTTTTCTCTATCTTTCCAAATGCATTCATTAGGCTTAAATATTGCACGCTACAGAGAATCCAAAATGGGGCAAGTTTTTCTCCGCAAGTAATCCAAACTTCAATCATTACAAATATAAATCTCTGTATCTCATCTGTACAGTCTTTATGCTAAGCACAAATAGTACCTGTAATTCCTTAATGTATCTCTGTTACTCCCCTCACCATATTGCCCACCCCAGAGAACTTCCCCGAGTGCTGATCTGCGTAACTTTGCAGTGAAGTAAGACACATAGGGTGGGTTTTACCTGAGCAAATCTAGGTGTTTATCAGTCCAGGTTCCCTTCATATCAGTGGAGACAAATAGGAGTAACTCAGCCAATACATTTTAAACAAATTCTTTGGCATGAGATGGATGGTATCCTGGAAGAACTAACATCTCTTCTTGACTGCACAGATAGTCCAGGCTGTTGAGCAAACGTGGCGATGTCAGTTGTATAGGATCTTAAAATACAAAAGTGTCACTCAAATGCACCCTGACCCAGGTCTTCAAATGCAAACAGGGTGCAAGCTTCATCCAAATAGAGGGTAACTGGATATCCAAATACTTTTATGGATCTGGCCTTACACATTTCCTGAATTGCTATAAGGACCCACTGGAAAAGCAGTCAGTGAAACTCCATGTCCCAGTCATTGGACTGGTTTTGCTATCTCTTGACCCTTGGAAGGTCCAGTAAGAGTTTTGTCTGCTCCTCATCTAGTGTGAAGGGCAGCAAATACACCTCTAACATTTTGGCTTAATATTCTACAATTCAGAAGCTAACTCACTCTTTGGTAGCATTAAGATGCAGGCTGCAAAAGTCAACACAAAAAACTGTGGCATGAAAGTAAAATTCCCTGATGATCTGAAAGAAAATACGATGAGAAATACATAGAAGCTTAGATATCAACTAATAAAATTATGTTCTACAAGACTTGCACACCAGCAAAGATAGGGATGAAATACATGCAACAAGAAAGCGTAAGCGAAAAGCCACTCTTTTAGAAATAGCACTGGTACAGAGTCATTGTATTGATTGTCTTTACACAACTGATCACTACATTTAATCCAGTAAATCTCTGGAGGGATTTGACGTGTCATTAGTGAAGGCAAATATGTATAAAACAAAGAAATAGCAGATGCCTAGGAAAAAAAGTCACAGCTTGCAAGAAATGCAAAATTCAGCATTTCTCCTTACCCTGTAACTTGAAGATGTTACATCTAGTTTAGATAAATGTGGCTACCAGAAAAGTTGTCTTTCTGTAATACATTGTACCTCTGCTTTAAAACACACTTATGCATTGGTTAAGATCATTACTATATAAATAATATCTTTCTAACACCAAAGCAGAAAATCTTGTTAAGTCTTCTTGGATAGGATAAGGAGTCTCCATGGTCTCTGTTCCCACTAAGACAGCAGATTGCAGGCTGGCAGCGTAAGGTCCAAACAGCATGAGAATCGTGGCTTGGTCAGCCACCACCTTTGATCTTAAGGCATAATAAAAGAACCAATTTGGGATGTTTCATAGACTTTCAAAGAAGCAATGAGCAAGTTACCCAGTAACTCTTTCTTTTTATATTCAGGATTTGGCTGAGTTTTCTGGGGTTTTTTACTGTATGGGTTTTCAGAATACACATCTGTTCTGAGCATTTCAACATGTAAAATTCAAGACACCAATACCTTTGATGATCCCCAAAGTCATGAATTTTTCTTTCTTTCCTCACTGAAGCAGCACAATTTTAAGTCAAGAGCCACAGTTAAAAATTTGGCTTATTGGAGTCTGCCTTCCAGGAACAGTTTTCAGTAACCACGTAAAATTTGCTGCTCTGCTAAATATTCTTGCCAGTACATTTATTTTCTCCTGGCTAGTTGATAGTTGCAGGAAGCAAACTTTCAATTGTTGTGGGGATTTTTTTCTTAAGTAGAAGAATACAGCTTGCTTTTTTTTTTTTTTTTTAATATTTACTGAGCTCTAACTTTCATCAAGAGAATGCCAAAGAATGAGTTAAAATATGCAAATCTAGTTCTGGGACATACAAAATATTCAAGTTGAGTGAAGTAAAAAGCTAATCAACAGTCTGCAGACTATGCCAGAAGAATGGAAATACACAATAAAGAAATATACTGTATAGTGAAGTTGTGCTTTTGTTCCCTTGGGTACAGACTTTACCACAATAAAGTGCTAGGTCTCTGCAATTCTTTTTATACATTTTACTGGATATATTTCTATCATTCCATCAGGTTTGATGTTCACAGGATATACTGGGGTTTGATGTTTGTGTGGTTAGCTGAGAAACACGTGGTTTAAAGTGACATCGCGTACTTCAAGGTGGTTAGATAAGTGTGAGGTTACACACTTAAAATAAATAATCAGGCTTAATAACACATTTATAAGGAGCTTGTTCCCTCCACGCTGCCTTCAAAGGATTGTGCGGGACTTTTATACTGAATGATTTGCACACAGCATCCCATTTCACCCCCCCAACTTGTCATTCCCATGCTGCTTTTTCATTCCTGTATATTGTAATGCTAAAGAGAAATCTACAAAAGAAAATAAGGCAGAAAAGTCCCTGCTAGACAAATTACGTACCTCTAGTTAGGATTTAAGGGCGGGAATTTCATTGTCAAACACAGACCTGTGCCTGGTGCTGCAGCTCTGCACGCTTGCTCCGAGGACTCCGAGCAGAAACATGCACGTGCCAAGGGGATGACTGCGTTGAGTAGCACCTTCTCACAGCTGTGCATGAATGCAGCCTGTACGGGTACGCACCTTCATTGCTCCTGCCAGTGTGGCTATGAATGCTATAATAAATGGGCCTTGAGCACCTAACTGAACCTGACTTAGTAAAAGCTTTGACCCAAAAGATTAAAAGTTAACCTAACTTTATCACATGCCAAGCTCTGAAGTGAATGAGTTGACAGCTCTTGGCCATTTTGCAAGAGAACTCAGTCCCGCAGAGGATGCTAAATTTATGCTTATTTGTCTCACGCTGGCAACTGTTCCCAAAAGCAAAGTAATGCTTGTCTGAAACAGAACTGGTGTTTGTGCTATATTTTCTTCTGCTATATTAAATTATTCCCCAGACGATTTTCTTCCTTTACCCACACCTCTTTTACCCCCACTACCACTTTGTCTAACTCTTGGCAGATTTTCAGTGTAAATATTTCTGCTCCTTGAAGGGATTTGCATAAAGCCCAACTGCTTTGCAAAGGAGGAATGCGTGAAGCTGTCTCAGCTCCTCGGTGACAGTTTAGGAGGACTCAACACTGCATTCACAGGACCAAGAAAGGCAACATTTTGACCTCCTCTCTACATGTGCTCTGCCATTCATCAAACAACTTCAGTTTAAGGGTTAGTTTTAAGTTTCAAAGCTTTTATATGCCAGTCTGAAAGAATGGTCTGAAACACATTTTTACTGGTAGTGTTCAACAGGTTTGCAGTAGTCACATTTTTGCAAATTTTAGCAGTAAGTACGATGGCTGTACAACAAAGCTCTGGGGGCCGCTGAGGCTGAGAATGTCTTTCCTGGAGGAGATGCCCTCAGTTAGTACAAACCGACATCATTTTATTAACTTCTGTGAACTCCTGCCGACTGACTCCATACGAGAACCTGATCCCACTAAATGTTCAGCCAGTTTCTATAACCATGATTTCTCCCCAGTTTGAGCAAGAACAAACAAGGCCATTGAACTAGAAAATAGATCATCACAACATCACAACAGTTTCATGTATTGAAATCAATGGAAATCAGGACTTTAACACCGACATAAATCTAGGGGGAAAGTTTTGTATGAACCACAACACAACTATTAGATAGAAAGTGAAACTGAAAACTCAGAGATCAGAACAAAAATTCAATACTGTTCTAGCTTTTTAATTAGTTGGAGTGCATAATTAATAGCATTATATTGCAAGGCTGACTTTCTTGACAACGAAAAATCAATGCAGTTCTGAGGCCCTTTAAGGAATATTCCTAAACTAAGAATTATCATTTGTCTGCCATATGCAAAAAATCAAGAAAATTTATTTTTATGTTGAGGGGGGAGAAAAACCACAAAAAAACCCCACCAAAACTTTCTCCCAGATCTGAAATTCCACAACTTGTTGAGGGTAGATCTGTCATCCCTAATAACAAGTGGGAACCAGTAAGATCTCATCAGTGTAGCTGAATAATTACAAACATTGCTCAGGAAAACCAAATTCCCTGGTGTGTCTGGTGCTTTCTCCAAATCTATTCTTTTGCTGGCTACTCAAGCTGTATTTGATATCAATTATCACAGCAGACAGAAACAAGGAATGAATAATACAGACAGCAGCGCTCCTGAAATTATCGCTATTGAAATTATTTAAAGCATCTTTAGGCTAATAAAAAGTCTATTGTAAAAATTGTTGCCAAAGAGCAGCATAACTCACACACAGTCTAACATGGACCAATCCATTTCTTAAGTGCCACAGGATATTTTTCCCCTTGTAACGTTATTAATTAGAAATCTTCTTGAGCATTCAGTTTATACGTCCTCTACCTTATAGCCACAGAAAAACTGTGAAAGGAAAAGTGTCCACTGTGCATGGGCACACTGCAAAAATGTTAGATCTTACGGAGGCTTTTTGTACCAACCTGTAACACAGCGTAACGATCTCTCCAATGCATGGAGAAAAGGCGCTCTGATATTTTACACAACCTCTTCCTTTCCTCCTATTTATACAGGGTGGGAGTCCTGAGGTAGCTCACAGTAGAATCTCCAAACTTTTGGTAATATCAACAGTTATTACATCATTACACTGAACAAAGATTTAGTCATAATATACAGGATTAATTTCTTTCATAGCTCATTGGTTAGCATGAATACAGAATAATGAAGTTAATAACTTAACATTGGACTAAAAGCTAGTGACTAGACATTTTTCACTAGATGATAAACTGTGCATCTAGGGATTAATTCCATCCTGAATCCTTACACGATCTGTCAAAGTACATTTCATCAGCCTAACCCCATAAGGCCTTCCTACAGTGCACCATATATAATATAAATGCAAGGAGTGGTTTAATTCTAGGACAGAAGCATTATATCTTCCGTCTATGGAAGTACTCAGGCTTAGCTAAAGCCCCACATTATCTGGCACAGCACGCCAGGTCCTGCCTATTTTTCAGCAATGTGGAGTTTAATATTAACATTAAACGCACAGATAAATATATAAACAGCAGGCTATAAGATGACTAAATTAGGATAGATATATAGATACAGATATGGCAAGCAAAAAAAAAAAAAAAAATTAAAAAAATTACCAGTTGACCAGATTAGACTTGCTCTTACTAAACATGAGGATTTATCTTAACCAATATTGGAAATACTTATCTATTTCCTTCTCTGAAATCAACCAATAGCTTTTTTACTAAAAATATCTGTGCCTCAGAGACATTACTTTCTACACTTATCTTCATAGGGATTTCCAAACTGATCTTTACATAAAGCATATTCTATAGCCCCCTGCATTAGTTATGCACATGAAATATCTCCAGGCTCAACCCTAGAAGAACAAATAAAAGCAAAACATCAAAATCCAATAAACTGAGGAAAATAATTCTCAAAGAAAAAAGTACTTAGAAAATGAAAAACCTGGGAAAAAGAAAAAATTTAAAAGCAGAATGTAAGGAATTATTTGTTTTAGAAGAACAAGTCAATATTCAGAATTAAAACTTTAAATTTAGCCAAATTTCATTTATGGCAAATTAATTAAATTTCTTTCTATTTAATTTAATTTGTTCATGGGATTTGTCTATTTATGATTTTCACATCTTCTATCTCTCCTTGTTTAGCACTATCTAATATCCAACTTCAGCAAAGCATTTAGCAATGTGCTTGATTCA
>VYZV01021076.1:0-23500 GCA_013401275.1 Pandion haliaetus
AGCTCTTGCTTCTTAGCCACAGGTACATCTCAAACTCTAAGTGCATCTCATAATAGCTGGAGTCTGTATGAAGGCAGAGGCCATTTAGTGATCCTAATTCCTCATGTGGTGCTGCTGAGGCTGACATTGCTTGGAAATTTATTTACAAGCTCAGCCCAGACACTTTCCCAAATGGAGCTCTAGCAATATCCTTGTCACTTCTGACCTGTAAACACTCAGAGATTCCCCTCCCCACAACTTTCTGAAGTATGTTTTATGTGCTTTGTGCCTGTAATCGATCTGAGATTTTGTTACTTTGGTCATTTTTAAAATGGAGATGAACACTGAGAATCTGAGAATTGAGGGGAAGGAGTTTTTAGCTAGTTATATTTTTGTTAATGTTGTTTTATAGGAATACCTCTATCTGAGTCAAAAGTCTTCAAAGCATTTTGGAAAAAAATTGTTATTGCTGTTAAAGCACCTTCTGGTAAGGATCAAGAAGTCTCCATAATCGTTTTAAAAAAGGAAGATGAGACTATATTCTAAAGTAAGAAACTAGTAAAAACACTGCCCTCCTGTCTGTGCACACAGTGAAAACTCCTTTAAAAGCATATTAAGATTACAAATAAAGTAATGAAAAGTTAGTTACAACATGGCAAAATTAAGTTGACTGGTACAACTTTAATTTGCCCTCACTGTGTAGGTGTGTTATGGTGCTATTTTGACATGATCACCAGCTGTTTCTGCTACAAGATCTTTCCTTCATTCAGTGCATATATGGGATAGTGCTCTTTTAGTGACTAATTAGCCAGTGGGATTTCAGTACTGATTGCATCCCCAAACCTTGTTTACTACACAGTCAGATGTTGCTTTCAAGAGAGAATTGCTAACCTCTTTATAGAATTTTTTATGCTTCCCCCATTACAGCATATGAATGCTATATAAGCATTAAGACTTTTATATTCATAAGAGCATTGTGATGTGAAGACAATTTTATTATCCCTGCTTTACAGATGAAGGCACAAAGACTTAAATTAGAGAATACCCACTAATTTTGTGTATTCGACATAAGATACCCAAGAACTAATGGTTTAGAGAGTTCAGCATTTGTGGGCAGTTTGTGGGCTCAGACCAGTGCTCAGTGACTACACTTGCAGCTGGTACTGCTCAGCATTTCTGCAAATCTGATAGCGGGGTCTCAAGTCAGAAATCTCAAAAATGAGGAACATAGAGTAAGTGACCACCTGTGAAAGTTTGTTCAAAGGGACTTGCCTAGCATCATTTGGGAACTCTGTGGTAGAGGCAGGGTCAAAACCCACTTCTCCAGGGTAGCATTCAGCTGCTTTAATTTTGAGAGCATCCTTTCTCTTCCTTATTCACTAGACAATTTGTAACTTCTGCAACAGATGCAGCAGAGTTTCTGCAAATGGTGGTCTCATTTACTGAACAGCCCCAGTTCACCATTGGAGCAAGATTTATTCCATGCACTGAAAAAAGTAGGGTCCTTCAGAGGAAAATGTTAAAATGTATGTCCAAGGAGGAGGGAAGGGAGATGATTCTGTTTTGATTTGGTATTTTCTGTCTTTGGAGTGCTTCTGCATTCTCCTGGAAGAGGCTCCCCACCCCTCTCTTTCAGATTCCTCAGTTAACAAAAATAATGTTTGGAAAAAGCCTGGCATGAAAAAAAATCCCTTCAGTCTGCCACCTGCATCTCCACCATTTGAGTTTACTGCTCAGCAGATGCCAATAGCAGGTTGCTATCTTCCTACTTCACCAGAGAATTTCACAGATGCTTGCTGCAGCAGGGAAGCATTAAGAGTCCAGGTGAAATCTTGGGCTCCACTGTAGTCTTGGGAGTTTGGGAGAGGGAAGAGGACATTGGTCCTTCCCACTCCATTCCTCAAGCTTGCCCCTTCCTTCCCTTATCTTTCAAAAGCTAGTCTTCCCTCTCCACTATCTTTGGCTTCTATTCTTCTTGTCCCCCTCAATCCAAGACACGTTGGCCCAAGTTTCTCATCCCCAATCCTGCTGTCTTCACCCAGGTCCCACAAAATTAGTCCGGATTCTCTTATGAATCTTAACCTTCCTTTTATCTTCTTGCCAAATAGGTTCCAATCCCGTCTTCTCAAATCCTGGTCAAATCTCTTTCTGGCACCTCTCCCCACCACTCCACTGAGCACAGTGGAGTTCAGAGCCAGTGGCTGTGCAACTACCTTCCATCTGCGATGACCTCCAGCCCTCAGTCTCACTTCCCAGCATCTTCTGCTCTTCTAATTACCAATTGCAGTTTCCTTCTTATACCTTGCCTGGAGTCCTGCATAGCAGTCTCCAGTACTGCTTCCTCCCAAATTCAGCCCTTCTTGTGCCACTTGTATTCCAGTGAAGCAGCTACTTGTCCCATGAAGCTTCAATGCTGTCCAGGTGGTGGTAGAAGAAAAAGCTGATCTGAAAGAGCAGGGAAAAGACAGTTCTCACACTGCTAGGGCTCAACCGTATCCTGGTACCAAGCTTCAGTTACAGGGCAAGTCCTGATTTGCCCCTGCAGTACTAGATCACAGCATGTGCTGGTGGAAGAGTACATGCACAGTCCTATGCCTGGGAAGAAGCTGGGAGGGAACACAACACATCCCCTTGCCCAGGGTCCTCCAGCTCCAAATGCTGAAGTACAAAAATTCATTAAGCATGGGTGAAGAATTGCGGTGGCTTGCAATGTTATCTAAATTCAGATGAGTTTTTATGGAACAGAAAAAAACCATGTCCTTTACACAAACCATACCGCACCTGTGAGATTTACTGTGTCCGATCAATAGCATAATTACAGTCCTAAAGAAGATGTTTTTTAAGGACAAAGCAGTTCTGCTTGCCATGCATTTCAGCTAACGCTGTTGAACAAATGTTCAACATAAGGCACACAGTGGCATAAAAACATAACAGCTACTTTGTTGTTCTGTCATGATTTGCATTTATGGACCTTTCTCAATATATATTTAGAATCAACCTTGAAAGCAGGCGAGAATTACAGGTCATCCCCCACATTGTTATAACTCTCTGACATGGAGTAAAGTTTGATCTCTTAGGCTGTGCATATGAAATATGTAATGTTTCTGTTGTGCTTAATTTAACTGAGTAGGCTCTATATTCCCTGAATCTAAAAGTTGTTCAAGCCTCTAACATATATTTTGCACAGGTAGTGTTAAGAGCTTGGCTTAAAATGAGAAAAAAAACAGCAGACACAGGTGAAAAATACTACTTGATTTGAAGATTTATGTGGAATGTTTCTCATTTTCCCTTAAGGCATCATGTTAACGATGTAACTTGCAAGTTGCCTTCTCGGGAATCCTATTCATATTTGTTTCTGTAAGGTGTTTGACGTCTTTTGGGGGAACTCTAATACAAGGCATTACCTCTTACCACGCAGTAATCAGGAGCTCAACTTGTACGGGCATATTAAACATATAAAGTTAAAATGTGCTTCTGATTAGGCATGAGTTTAAGACCACATCTGAACTCTAGAACTGGGTCCCTAGCTCTAAGTATCTTTGAAGTGATCTTTAAAGAAGTCACTTTAAATGAAACCTCTCATGTCTTTAGTCTAGATTCTTGTGTATGCTGAATTACGCAGCTAGCTGGCCAACAGCTTAATAACAATTTCATAAAACAGGCAACCAGAAGCCTTAGCTTATAAACCCATGATTCCACTTCTGAATTAATTTCATGTTTTTTCATGTTTCTTTTGTATCCACCTTTATCAGATACGACCTAGAAAACTTGAGTGGGCTAGACTTGCTGAGATGGTGTTGTAGGTGTGGGTTGGGGGAATTCCATGGCAGACATTTACAGGACGTATGTAAGGCTAAGGTGTGGCGTAACTGTTGCGTCTCTTGCTTCTTTGTTGAATTCAATGACAATTCAAAATGCAGGCATGTAGCCACCTTCTGCTGTAGGTCTCTCTTAAAGGAATTAGATTTTAATGTGTTTATTTTCTCCTGTGGGCTTCTGTGGCTGATGAGTGGAAGTAGGAATGGCAATGTGGTCAAAAAAACATTCCTAATTTTTTATCTTAACTGATAACTTTTCCTCTTATATTTCACTTTTCTAGCCATTTACCCAATAGAATGTAGGAAGAAAAACCCTCATAGACAAGTCAGTTGTTAGATTTTACCATTTCTTCTACCTCAAAAAGAAATTGAAAAGAGTGTGGCCAAATAGAAGCCATTGCAAAAAGACAGTTTCATTTGAAATTTAAAACCAAAAAACACTCAGCTTTAGAAAATTCTCTTTCAAAAAAGTTTCCAAGCCAGGCAACAATTTTACCAACATGCCTCCCACCCTACCATCAAGATACAGGTTTTCTTTAACACCAGTTTGTAAAAATCCCCAAAGCCCAAGTGCTTCTTCAGCAGTTCGCTGATAATATAGGAAGCGTTTATTTGCTAGTCATAGCACTTTATGGCCACATAACTGTTTGCCTCATCGAAGCATAAAACCCCATTATTTGGGACAGCTGTTTTTTAGTCACCTTCAGAGCATAGTAGCGAGAGGAATTCTATTTTTAAATAATTTCCTTTACCGCTCTGCAGTTCCTTAAAATGTATTTCTTTTATCTAGAATTCTGGAAGAAATGTGACCTCATGCTACTCCTTCAATAAAGACAGGATGTGCTGGGGTTTTTTTTTTTTTTGCAATATGAAAATTATAACACCAGGAATGGCTTTAGTTTTTGTATTTTAAGTACTTTTATTCAGAGCATTTGACCGTAAGGTCAGGCATGTTTTTGTATCTCCAAATGAAGTAGATCAACTGGTTACCTCTCACAACTATTATTATCTTCCTCCCAACCATACAGCTTCCTTCCTTTCAGCTGACCCGTTTTCAAGTCTTCACTACTCTACCTTTTCCATCTCAGCCCTGTGTAGGAAATATCTGCCCAAATCTCTGGTGGGACTTAATGTAGATGTCTCTCCCTGAAAATGGACATTTTGTCAGAGTCTTAAACTGCTATGCTTTTGGTAGTTGCAGGCTTAAACATTTTCTTAACTCTGTGGTACCAGTCCTGTAGCATGGTAATAACTTGCATGGGAATGATGTCAAAAAGTGATCCCACTTTTTACCTTAATAGAAAAATTAGGAGCATATTCACTTTGCAATGCATCTGCCTGGGAAGGGCAGTTGGCCTTCCTGTTGCACATTGTGGAATTTGGGCCAGCCTGTCAGGGTACCCTATTTGTAATTATTCAAGACAAAAGTACCTGCAAAAGAAATAGCTGGAGGAAAATTCCTATGGAAAATTCAATCTTTTGGTTGAAAGCCCAAACTGATTTCTCTTTTTAGTTTTCAGGAGGTCAATGCCAACATACGGTTTGCTTTTCTAGTTCTTGGCCTTCTGATGAACTTGCATATCTTCCATGAAAGGTGGTGCAGAACATTCATATTTGTCTTTAAAACGTTTTCCTCCCATTTTAAGTGGAAATTTATTTCTTTTATAGTGTCTCATACTATTTCTGCCTATTTTTAAGTTATAAATGAAATACATACCCTTCTTAGACCTTATATGAGTAGCCTGTAGAGTGTTGAATTTCATTTAACGTAAAGGTCAGCTTGTGTTCTTATAATGAAAAGCGCATGTTGTATTCTTATAATGTGTATCGGTATTTTCATTAATAGTGCACTCATTTCTGTTCTCTAGCTCAACAGAATTAGGAATCCTAGACTGGCCCCATGACTTTCTTCCACCACATTTTGTTATAGGCATATTTTTCCATTGCTGGTAATTTACAGAGGATTTAAAGATAATTTAAGACCTGCTTAATAATAGATGTTGATTTTTCTTCTTGTTCAACAACTACAGATGTGGTCCTTCGACAGACGCTTACATGGTCTGTCTGCCTGAACCTTGTATGTAGCTTGTCTTAAAAATGTTAGGACTACATTACATTTATACTGTTTGCTTCTATATGACTCTACTACAGGTCTTTTAATTGTTTTTGTTTTTTTTTTCATCTGCTACAGAGTTTCTAAGACCTTTTTTTCCTTTTTCTTTAAATCTCTGTCCTTCTTTTTTTCCAATTGCATCTGTTTTATCATCATTGTATCCAAAACCTTGGTGTGGGTCCTTTAAAGTCAACCTGTTCTGAGACTTGATAATAG
Source organism: Pandion haliaetus (assembly GCA_013401275.1). Classification (NCBI taxonomy): domain Eukaryota; kingdom Metazoa; phylum Chordata; class Aves; order Accipitriformes; family Pandionidae; genus Pandion; species Pandion haliaetus. The sequence continues at coordinate 6,127 of VYZV01021076.1, forward strand.
CTATCAGGGATTATTCTGCTTTTTTTCATATGAATATTAGAATAAGAAATTCATGGAAGCAAATATGTTAGCCACAAGGAGGTCCATGTGTATTTGATCACTGGAAATTAGGTCTCCATGCTTCTCCTGTTCTTATGTGCTTCCTTAGGCATCCAGCATGAGCAACAATCAGAGACAAGATGCTGGGCTGGATGGACTTTTGGTCAGAGTCATTTCAGTCATTCTTGTCTTCTTAAGCCTTGTTCTTAAATGCTGCCTCCCCGCATCTCACAGCTAAAGAAGTGGAACACATTTTTCATTCCCTACATACTCTGTTTTTTGAGCTACAAAATTAGTCCCACCAACAATTCCAAATTCTTGCACTGCAGCCAGCAACCAGGCTATTACATGCTTTTACTGGTTTTCTTAGAAGGCATGTATATATTCTGAGAATATTTCCTTTTCTCAAATAGTCACCCCTCCCTCAGATCTAGGCTCTACCTATAAGTATTATCATCAGGAAATGGTTTTGCACTCTTACACAAACTGAGCTAGAAAGCACTATTCTGCAGTTGCCTAACTCTGTACGGATTTAATTTCATCAACACCTCTCCAGTTGCCTTTCAAGTTTTCTAGATGATTAGAGATCTGAATGTAACACAAAAACACCTTAAGGGTCACCATGTGCAGACATCCTGGCATTCCCCAAAGAATTGTAGCTTAAGGAATTTGATAATATCTCCGCATTTAATAGCCCTGAGTAGATTTTCCCCCATTTCTTTTTGAAAAAGTGTTATTTCTTAGTTTCTGCAACATCTTGTAGATAACTGATATCTTCTGTAAATTAACAATTTGTTGTGTGAAGTATGGTATCCTTTGCTGGTTGTGTACTTACCTCCTATGGTGTCCTTCAGTCCCTTCTAATACAAGGACTGTATTAGAACTATAATATATCTTTATTCATATTCTCTGAGTTAATACTGATTTAACAGATTTCTGCCATCCCCCTCTATTTTTTTCCAGGTTGAAGAAGCAATACTGCTTTTATGCATATCTAGAAATGACCCAGTCTGACTAGATCAGTGCCTTGCTTCTTCCTAATGGTGCCCAGGATCCAGATCCTGCACATTTTGCTGTCTGAGGTCACCTGCATTGTCCAAGCTGTCAGCTGTTTCTAAATCATTCCTAATGCTAATGAACAGGCCTTTCACCTAATGTGATTTCAGACCCTTTGTTTTAAAATATGGATAAGAACTGCCTCTTTTTAGTGGTGCGGTTCAGCGGCATGAATGCTTGCTATGGAAATAAGAGATTTGGAAACAGCCTTTTCAATGGTTAATGGAGATTAAGATTTCGACATCCCACTGAGGCACAGCTTCAAGGTGAAGAAGTGCCATAGCCTGGATTTAACAAACAGGTCTACTGTTCAGGACCTTCTCCCGAATGGTGGGGAATGTGAGGTTAAACTCCTGAAACCGAGGAGGAAACCGAACTCACACCACTACTGTCCAGGGCAGTGCCGCCATCATCCAGCTAGCATGCACACCACTGCCCTGTTCCCCAGTGGGGCTTCAAAAGAAAAGAAGGGGCTGGGATTTCAGACACCTTGCTTCTTACTAGCTAGATAAAGTGTTTTTACTTTCTGCGTGGTGCTGCAGCTACTGATTTGATTTTGAGATACAAAACTGCCTCCAAGAGCTTCAGAGGAAAGTGGCATATTGCATTCTGGTTTCATGTAAAGCGTATGTATTCCAGTACCTAAATTGTAAAGTCTGCTTTTTATTGACCTGGCCATAAGTCTATGCAGTAGAAAGGCAGGGTTTCTAAGTTGTAATAAGGTTGCAGATGCTACAGCAGTTATTATATGCCTGACTTTTCAGCTTTTCCAAAATAGACACAATTGCTTCCTTCCATTCTTTGGAGTTCAAAAGGCTCTGTCACCCACTCTTAACATTTGTCAAATCTCAGCTTTATAATTTAGGGGAAATGGGATTGAAATGGGATATTGAATTAATCCCAAATGATCTAAATGCTCCTTGAATCTGAAGGCATGTTTCTTCCACAAAATAGCTTGGTTACTTGGAAAATGATTAGTTCTTATTTGGCTTCCTCAGTTTCACCATTAAGAGTTATTAAAATACTGTGTTCTTCTTCCTATATGCTTTCTCTAAGTAAAGGATTTCCATTTTTACGCTTTATCAGGCTCACCTCCTAATGACAATCTTTCCTTTATCCATTGCTATTTTTATGAAGTACTCTCATGTTATTGTTCCTGTCTTGCTCTGATAGTTTTCCACTGAAGTATTATTGACTTTTGGGTGCTTTACCTATCCTAGTATTTAAAGGAGTACTCATTATATTATACCTGTACATTAATCAAAGTAATTATTTCATGTTTCACTTTAAAATCTTCTTTTAGCTAGGCTTGGTTTGGGTTTTTTTTCTTTCCAATGCACTTTTTATTATTAGTTCCTTGTGCTTCTGTTGTGGTTTCTGGTTTTCTATCTTCACGGGGCTTCCCAGCAGAAAGTCACTTCCTTTGGTTGTGTGGAGCCGAAGAAGAAGCTTCCTGAGAAGACCTGCTGACACGGACAACTGGACCAATATATTGGGTCTACTTGTAAAGTGAGGGCTTTAGATGTGGGTTTTCCATTGAAGAGCTGCTCTACCCACTCATGCAACTTCAGCCTTCCTGCTGCACTTCTCTTTTTAGGCCCCAGAAGAGGTAATTCCATGTTCAGACCTAACCTCTGCAATGATTTATCCAAATACCTAATTTTATGACTGTAATTACTCAATAGTGCTAAGTGGAATATGTTACAGATGTAAAAACAGCCAAGTAAATATATCTTTTAAGGTTGGATCATAAGTTCTTAAAGCAGAAAAACGTTAAGATTCAAACATATAAGTGGTTCCATTTATATCCTTTACATTAAGATAATCATACGTAATTCTGAAATAGTCTAAAAGTAGAGAGTATCTTGTTAAGAAATAGCAAGAAATTTTTTCTTTGGACCTTTAAATTCCAGAAAACTATTAAGTCTAAAAGGATTAAAGCATTGTAAAAACAAAATATTTTAAAGCAATATTAAAATTTAAAATGTGATTCTGAGATGGGAATCCCAATGTGATATGCAAAGGTTTCATATTCAAAGGTAGGGAAATTAGTCTGAGATAATCTCTCATTTTAGGCTTAAAATTCAATTTGTAAAACATTTTCAGTATTTTTTTTCTTCCTTAAGAAGAGAAAAGGCTTCATGCATAAGATGTACTTGGAGATAAGGGTTGGACAAAGCTCTTAAAAAAAAGAGCTGTTGCCCTGTATGTAGCTATAAAGAGCTCTTACAAGGATTAAAATGCAAAAATGCCACTCTTTCTGTTTAACCAACTGTAATGCTTTATAAGGTAGCCAAATAATTAAAACAAATCAGGAAGTCAGGGAAGAATGTGCAACATTAGTGCTGGCACAGCAAGTTTCCCCTTACTGTACTGAAAATAATACTAGTGTCAACTATGAGCCAGAACCTCTGTTTGTACAAATCATCAGTGATCCTTTGCTTTGGTGGCTCTATACCAATTTCCACCAGCTAAGGAACTGATACTATAATTCCATCAATTACAAGAAAAGTCTATATTTTGCATTGCAGGCTGTTTGCCATTTGTAGAATGATTTGTAAGGCAAGTGAAGAGCTTGAACTTATGATATATCCTCATCTTCTGATATTTGAATAAATGATTGTGTTTGTTGAAATGCAGAGACTAGTCTCCCAACACAAATGGAATTGTTAGACCCAATTTCATCATCTGATTTGCTCATAGGATATGATGCCATAATTGTGGTTTTGGTTTTTATATTCCCTTTCAGGTTTTTCTCTCTATGTATTCTGGACTAAATTAGCTGACCAAAATAACGGTAAACAATAGTACTTAGTCTGGTACTAAGCAGCATATATTTCCTTTTTGTGTTTGTTTGGTGTTTTGGGTTTTTTTAAAGAGAGTTTTCAGTGTATTCTGGGCCTGGGAATGTGAATTCAGGCATTTTCTGAGCCCACTAATTTGAAGTTCAGATTGCAGACTGATTCACTGGGAAACATTCACACTTGGATTATCACTGCAATCTACACGTAAAAGAAGAGAGGTCTCCATGTGTTGATCCCTGTTTTTGCTGTGTAGAGAAAGGCTGCATCCTTGCTTCAAGAAACTTCCCAGTTTCCTTTGAACCTTGAATGGAGTGGACCAGAAGCAGCATGATGGCAGAGATTTGAAAGTTCACTGGTCAGCATGGTTAGACTCAGGAGGTGAGCACAGGCATGTAATCTCTCAACCCTTCCACTTTCAGGAAGACACCATCTGTGGTTGTGTAATTATTGTGAACCCTGATATGCCCATGAGGTTTCATGACAAAGATTATTACAGAGCTGCACGGCCAGAAGAAGGGTGGCAAAGGGGTCTGCCAAGGGCCAGAACAAGTATGTAAGCACAGAAGCTCTCTGTGGCTGTAACATTCACCAGTTTCTGATTTCTGGAGATTGTTGAGCTGGTAGGCAGTGTGTTATGCATGGGCAAATGACTCCCTGTGACAGAATAATTTCTACAACCAATTGGGTTTTTTTATATGAAGTGCCTTCTGTCATGAGTGGTCTATCTGTGCTATTTGGGCAGTTACAAATTGCCTGACATTCAAAAAAATCTAAGAAATCTACAAATGCCTGGTAAGAAAACTTGCCATTTCAAATTTTACAATCCTTTAGGAAGGGAGAGACTGCTTTTTATTCTACATTTGAACAATGCCTCGTGAGAGTCTTTATGCTTTCTGAAGCCTTCCAACAATCGCTGTAGTACATTATTTAGTTCTGTTTTTTTATTCAGAGGGGTGAAAATGCTTCTTCTGTACCATTACTATGAAGTAGCTTTCAGCCAAACAAGTATGAAAGAAAGTTCTGAAACTTAAATAATCATTCTGTTGTTGAAAGTTTTTTTTTAAAACATGGAGGAAGGAGAAGAACTTGATGTTGTGGTTTCTAACTGATATTCAAATTTTGATATCAGGCACATCAATTGTTTGAGACATTAAAACATGAATAGTAAGTTCTCAGGCTTGTTATCTGGAATCCATCTTCCCATCCAATGCAAAAATCAAAGCAGGCTTTCTTCTGTAATAACATTTCTCGGCAGAGGCCAATATGCTGCCTGCCTTGACTGTACTGTGATTTGTTGAGGTGTGAGCAGTCAGTGTTAGCTGACAGTCCTGAGCTGTACCTTACTCTGCCTCTTCCAAACCCTTTCAGGCTTCCCAGGAAGGTGTCTGGAGCCCTTGCTCTGAGCTTGAGATGGGCCAAAGATGCGATGTACAAATGGGTTACAGAGTTTAATCTACCCTGTGAGACAGCATTTGCTCTTGTTTTCATGCTGTGTGTTTGTGCTATGTATGGCACCTTCCCATTTCCTTGGAAAACAAACCTTTTGCTGACCTGCCTTATGGTGTAGCCTCTTATTTGAAATGAGAACATTCTGATCGATTAATTTGATTTAGGAAGATGGATCATTTTAATGGTGTTAAAACCATTAGCTTTAATCTCTCGACCTTCACCCTCTTTTACTACTGGGGTGTGTTGGTCCCAGCCAGCACTCACACACCCACGCAGCTGCTTGTGCACTTTGGGAATATAACTTAATTTATTGCCTTAATATATTTAGTTGCTGATTCGGGTATTGGGAAGCAAAGAAGACAAACATTAAAACATCTTTCCTTCCCCTTTCCCAGGCTCAGCTGCACTCCAGACACATCTCCTCCCCTCTTATCTCCACAGATTACACTTAGTATCTTCAGTGAGGCAATGAGTGGCACAGGGGGTTAGGGTCAGGTCACAGTGGTTTCCCTCTGCCTCTCCTTGTTTCTCACCCTTTTCTTCTGCTTCTGCTTCCTTCTTACTCATTTCATTACTCTGCTCCAGCGTGGTCCCTCTGTGGGCCACAGTCCCTTTGAATGTGTGCCTGCTCAGTCATGGAGCACCTCCAACTCCTCTGACCTTACTGTCCTCTCATTCCCCTGTTTCTATCCTTGTCACCTTCTTCCCTCCTTGTCCCCTCTGGTGTTCCCTCCCAGGTTTGTCTCCCCCCCTTTGGCATTTTCTGCCCTTTCCTCAGTATGTTTTTGCAGAGGCACTGCACACGTGTCTGATGGGCTCTGCATTGGCGTGTGGTGGGTCCGTTGCGGAGCCAGCTGGAATTGGCTGTGACCAGCACAGAACAGCCCTGATCTCCTCTGCAGGGGCCACCCCTCCAGTTTCATGACCAGGTTGAGTGGGGAACACAGGAGGCCAGAACACTAACTGCCCAGCTTCAGGTAGAGATGTAAGAGTAGGCAGGTCAGACTGCATCATCAGGGGCCTCTTAGGACATCACTTACCGGGAAGGAACTCGGGAAGGCTCTTGAAGCTCATTCATCATTTTAAATCCAATAGATACTTCTACTTCAGGAAAGAACTGAACCATGACATCCATGCTTTTTCATGTTGCAAAGTGAAGTTAACTGTATGTAGAAAGGAAGTTATTTGTGTAACCATATTTTGGCCCGAAATCCAGTGCTGAGTGACAATGTGATTTTTCAAGAGCACAGCTGCCAGTTAATTTTCCTTTATAAGCCCAAGTCACACCAGAGAAGTGCTACAAAATGGAACTTGTAGTTCAAAAAACCACTAAAAAAAGATATCCTGAAACTTTGTGGTGCAAATTTTGAAAAGGCAGCTTGCAACTGAAACGGGCAGAAATGGTTGATGCTAATATTGGCTTCGAATTTCTTCCACTCAGCCAGCATGCAAAGCCAGGTTAGTTCTTGACTATGGTTCTTGTTTGAGAGGGTATAGATAAATACTGTAAGAGGTGATTACTATTTTACAGCAATTTCATGACAAATGCTGAGGAAATTTTGTAAAATGTGCCTCTGAAAGACTTGGCTGCAAAGAGCTACGGCACAAGGTAGATTATGTCAGCAATAAGAGTTTTTGTACTGAAAAACCTAGAGTTCTCATCCCGTAGAATGCAACATCATGGCTTGTAGCTGCTCAGAAGGCATGTGGCAAATTAGCAACTACAGCTTGTCTGAATCTTTACTGAATACTTCAGTAAATACTTTAGGGCTGGGCCTGCGCTACAAACATAAGCTTTGAAGCGGAGTACTGAAATACCCTCAGACTCTTATTTTGAGGTCTAGTTTGGTCTGCTTCTTACACTGAGCTAAGCAGGAGGTTCAGATAAAACCTCAAAGTCCACTGCAGTCTATATGGGATGGTTGAGGGATGTAGGTTTTTGCCCTAGACGTACCATACCATTGACAGTTTTGTTAGGATCTGCCATAGCCAAAAGGAATCTCTCCCAGTGCTTAGAATTTGCATGTTTTGAGCAATAGTTAAAACATTTAATTGTATTTTGTTCAGTGTAAATCACCCTTCTTTTGTGCAGAATGGAGGGCCATGCTAGCAGTTTACTATACCTTTACTCTCAAAAAAATCCCTAGCCAAAACACTTCCCTAAAATCAGCTATTTAATACAGCCCCTTTGCCAGCCCATTGCTGTGGGAACTCAGTCTTTCATTTTTTTATGAAACCAGACAGATTCTTGTCTTGAGTGTGGAACTGAAATTGTAGGTAAGTGTTCAGACTTTTTTTTAAACTTACTTAAGGTGTGACTTTTTCTTTTTTGATATGAATTCAGCTGTGTATATGGTATGACCATTCAACAGTATCTTGTTGATACTTGTATATTTTAGGCTTTGAAGGGCATCAACAGTAGATGTTCTGTCAAGGCTACCAAGTATCAGTTCAGAGTCTGAGTTAGACAAAAGCAATTTAAGGGAAGTGAATTACTTGATATTAGGGGACCACAATGCAAGGATCTTTACAAAGGAGACTCGTGTCTTTACTTTCTACAGCTCTATACCCCAAGAATCTGTGGCCACCATTGCAGCTAAAGGATTAATGTGGCCCATTCTGGCTTTAGAATAAAATTAGATCAGTTTATCAAAATGCTTGCTGCACTGAAGTCAAAGAGAAAAATCCCATTGACTTCAGTGAGGCTAATTTACTGAATCAGCAGGATTTCACCATATATGCTTGGCCATCAAAATTTTTAAAAAACTTTTACATATTTTGACAGTACTTTTTAACATGCTTATCTGAGGCATAATTACCAGGTTAGAACATTCATGGTTAGTCTTGGATAAAATTCTTCCTTATTTACATTTATGTATCTTGTCTCTCCTTTGCATTTTAAAACATCGCATAAAGACCAATCTTACATCTGCTGAAATTACTGCCAAAATGCCCAGTATTTTCAAGAGATTATAATCAAACACTTAATATGTAAAAATATGGTTATATTGATTATTATATTTACAATTTTGAAATAGTAATGTAAATGAGAATAGGAAAAAAACCTGCAAGGCAATAAAACACAATTATTGTAATCTGTAACAAATATAAATAAAAAAGAGGTACTGAAGAATTGTTTCTAAGTAATGTATATAAAGTATAATCATGTTGTATATAAAGTATAATCCATGTTAAACTGGCTGCAAATATGTCTATTCTTACTGTTTATTAAGCAATCAGATTTGCTTCTGGAACTCACAATTAGTCCGAGAGTTTATGTATATTTATATACAGTCATATGCTAATCTGCATTATGAAAAAACCCTAAGCTTGTTTCAACTGTGTCTGCAAACCAAAGGGACTTAAACACTTGCATTTAATTCAGGTCAGTATTTTCTTTGGGAAATTAGTAGTTGTGCTAAGTGAGACTGAATGTCAGCAATAATACATTTTTATTTCATAATGGCTTTAAAAAATGTGTTTGCAATGATGTGCATAATAATCTAAAAGTTACAGTATTAATGAAACTGGAAGCTAGTAAGGAAAAATAGTATGAATTTAAAAAAACAAAATACAATGTTGCAAGTATATAATTTCATTAAAATATCACTTTCTAATCCTAAATTACTTTTACCTGTGTTATTAAATATATTTTATTTCATCACTGGAAATACAGGGTTATTTCATTTATTTAGTTTTATTTATACTGAGATAATTATTGTTTATTTTGAAACATACCATTTTAAAAATATTGTTTATTTTAAACAGGATTCAAGTTTTGATATCCAAATAATGGTAAGTCTACAACGCCTTTATTCTCTTTCATTGTCGAGTGCTTCAGATATGCTACAGAAAACTCTTAGGCAAACTCACATTTGGGGGATTTTTTAGCTTTTTAGAACAAGGTGTACTAAAATAATAAACAGTTTTCTGAAAATCCATACTTGGTTTCCTATACTGCCATACTATAGCATTTTCTCTGCATAACCGCTCGATAACTTGTGTGTAATAACTTTTGTCATGTCAATGTTATTGAATGATAACTTTGGCTTCATAAATCATGTTACACAAGTGACACATACCTCTGTATTTCATACTATAAAACACTCCAATAGCAGTAACACCCTTTATGTAAACTTCTGCTGCAAATTAAGGAAATGAACCTTGAAACATTTGCACGAGTGAGTAATGTTACCCGTGTGACTTGTCCCACTGACCTCAAAGAGACTTCTCAAAGGAGTGAGAACTTTCTTATACTAGTAAACAATTATGGTAATGCCTCAGTGCCTGCAAAATACATATTCCAGGAGGATGTATATTCTCTATAATCACTGTATTTATTTGGGATTTTCCGACTGATGATGTTGAAGGAACCAGCCTGGTCTTTTCTGGCTCCTGACAGAAAAATGTTCTTGCAGAGTTTTCCTGACCAAGACGTACTGGGCCAGGCTTTCGAAGATGCACTAGAAGTACTGCAGCAGCACTCTGGCAGAGAAATGCAGTATTCATCAGGTAAAAAAGACCGTTATTCCATTTCATTTACCACTTTATATTTTTACAGGGAAGTACATCTTGAAGCACATAGGTGGGAGGGTAATTTCCCAGATGTGGATTAATGGACAGCAGAGAAGTATGTTGGGAGGATGGAAAGGGGGAAGAATATTTGGAGGGTTTCTGGCCCTCCATTAGTACTGCCCAGCATGGTGTGCATCTTCCGTGCACAGGGAAACTGTTGGATAGACCCCCTTCTACCTTCCCCCCAGTACTAGCTGAGGTGCACTGAGCTCAGATTTCCTATTATCAGAGGATATATGACCACAGTGCAACAGCCATTTTCCAGTTTTAACGTTTTAATTGAAAAATGCCCTTCTCATGCTCTCAATAAACTCATACTAACAATGAATTCCAGGGGAAAAAAAAAAAGGAAAAAAAAAANGAGTCTGGATAATTAATGCAAAAGTGTTTTTCTTAGCTTCAAGCATTTTATACCTTACAAAAATTAAAAAACAGGAAAGCTGTAAATTGTTCCAGTTCAGGCAAGGTTTTGGCAATTCAATTATTATAAAATTTAAGATCTGTATTTGGTGTTTTTACTTTGTAAATAGAAATGGAAGGTAAGGAAAATAGGAGGCTACATCACAAACCCTCTAAGTCCAGAACAAAAGATCTACTGTCTTTTGTGTGGAATGCATTTCATACGAGGAAGTTTATTTACATGTTATATATTATATACTGAAATGTAAACAAGACCTTTTTGGCCATATCTTCAGCTGTTGTTAATAAATTTTTGGCTCCACAGCATTGGTAATTTACACATGCTGAAGGACCAACTATATATAATTACTTGCAATGCTCTTGCCTGTATCTGTTGTTAGGGCCAATGGAGAGAGGTATAAACCACTTGCAACTCAGTGGTTAGTATGGCCCATGGCTGCGCCCGCATTTCAAATTGCAATAGATGTACCCTCCCAAATCTTCTTCTGACCACCTGCAGTGCGTAATTTATTCCAAGTGCCTCAGTCCGGTCTTCTCCTCCGCTTCTTTTAAACATCCTAAGGTCTTGGGTTCCTTCAGTGTCATTCTTTCAGGCACTGCTGATGCTCTGATGCTCTTTCACGTCATTCCCAATTGGAAACTCTGACTTGCATTGTACTTACGGCCTGCAGAACTGTGCGACATTCCTGTTTCCTTTCTAATACATGTGGTATAGTAGTCTGTAGTTACGCCATTCATTTTCTTTGGTGACCTGTTTGGCCCTCCTTTTTCTATTAACCAAACTATTTCATGCTACTATGAAATATCTGACATTCTATCTTAACAAATATTGCTTTTCACCGTGAAGGCAAACAAAGACAGCCCGAGGGTGCAATTAGCAGCAACAGTACAGATTATGTTGGATAACCTGCTGATATGAAACATCTTGGCTCTGGAGACTTTATTATCTAGAAGGCAGCTGTAGGATAGATGCTTTTTGACAGACCCAACAGCATGTTAGACTGTTTGCCGCTGTTTTGTTTTATTTTTCTTTCTAGTCTTCCTTTTACTCACTCAGTTTTTGCTCCATCCTCCTAATTCTCAGGTTATAAAAATTGCCTGACTGCGATCAACCATCACCACCACCTCCGAGCAAGTCCCAGCTACTCCGCAGCACCATCTATGGACGACCAAGGGTATAGCTGGAGAAATGTGATCGTAAGTGAACTGATTACTAATAACAGTCAGACATAAATGGAAAGCTGGCTGCCCATTTGTGATTTCTAATACAAATCATTATGCTAACTCTAACAGAAATTTGGTCTGGCCAGGCATGATTCAGATTCAACTGCCTTGGGAAATATTTGCAAAACATGTTTAATAGTTCCTTTTTAGGAGTCATCTTAGCTGTTTGTCTCTGGTGCTCTTCTGTGGTTCATCATGTAACATGACAACTAACAAACCAACTTACTAGTTCGATAGGGAAAAGGGCTTCTTCCCTCTATTACCTCGGAACAGGCAGAGAACAACGACTTCCAACCTCCACATAGCTTCTGCCACTGTGAGAAAGTACTGTGCCTTTGATTTCTTCAACAGCAGTTTTAAGAGTGCTGGGAAGACCAGCATTATCTGGACTCTGAGCTCAGCTTCTGCCTGCAGAGTCCATGTTCATTCTTAAAAACACTGGGAATGTGGTTTCCAGGAGTGATGGAAAATGAATATTGCAGGGGAGATAATTTCAGGTAGATAGATTCCACAAAAGCCTGTTTTCAACCAGCAGATCAGCAACGACGTGACACAGGAACTACAGAGTCTGTAGGGGCCACTGTCCAGGTGGCCTTTGTCTTTTCTACTAACTCGGGAAACAGAGTCTACTGTTCCTCCTCTGTTTCCAGCAGAAGGTTTGAAGGTCCAGAGTGAGGCAATCACTCTGTTTTCCCTCTCAATGCCTCCCCTCGTGGGCAGTCCTTCTCGCCAGACACAAATCAGTGCTGCTTGTTACTGGTACAGCACACTGAATGCCTTCCTGGCTGAGAAAAGTCTTCCATGGGTGAGGTGATGAAAGGTTGCATTTTGAAGGATTCAGGCAATTAATTACTACAAGTTTCTTTTCCCTCAGAGAATGTACTCTATTAGTAACTCTTCTTTGTCTTAATTCTTGAAGAACAGTGCAGCGGATTTTTATGCAGATGAGACTGTCTACCATACGCTGCAGAATACTCCAGAAAGCCAAGTGATGCATGCTGCTGCTGGCCAGCCAAAAGCAGGGAAAGGTGTGTAGAAAGAGCATATTTTGATATGTACATTATGTTACTACAAAAAATCTCCTGGCAAATGATGCTTTCTCTTTTTCCTAATTTTTTTTTACCTTTTAACAGGAAAAAATAAGTTAACATTTAATAGTAACTAGAATGCAACTGCTAGTATTCAATTCCTATCTGCTAAATCTCATAACGTAAGATACATCTGTTATCATCTTATTCTGTCCTCTTGTTTAGTACATGGAAAAAACAGAGATGTGTTTCACTCCAAGTCATCTGGGATGAAGTCTGATGCAAAGAAGTAAATCTAGCTATCAGTAATATCTTTATCCACTTTAATAGCTTATTTTGTTTCATGTAGTCCAACAAGGAGTGGTTTTCTTGAAGGTTTTTCACATACATGAATATTATTGCACCTTGATTTTATGCCTTTCTTTGTTTACTTTTCAAATTACCTCTTAGCTTTTGTCACTTCCAGTGTGCATTTTTATAGCTATTTTTGTGCTCCTTTTTGTTAACTTTACTTGAGTGGATATCTATTCTGCAAAGAATAGGTCAGGTGACATTGTTCATTACAGTATTTCTTTTGTTACTGCATTCATTCTTTGGTTTTTGTTTGGAACTCAGTATCCTTTCTATGACTCTGCTAGATGAGATTTCCACAGCTTCCACTGTGAGCTGTTGTACCTACTTTTGACCATGGAGTCTTTTTGAGTAGCTTCCTGGTTTTGCTGCTTTTTGAAATCCCCTGCTCTCAACTTTAACCACATGGTGTCAGTTTTTGGTATCATCTCTTCCCATTGATGCTGAACACTGCGGTTTATGTTGCTTAATAGCAATTACTACTACTACTACAAATTCCTTGGGACAATGGGAAGAGAGTAGCCTCTCCTTTTAAGTTCTGTGCTTCTAATACTTGAAATTCACCATTGCAAATGAAAACCTTTCAATCCAGAAATGTTACTTTTCTAAGTCTTACCCAGTGTTGCACTGGGGAATTTTACATGTCAGTATCTGAATCCACCTTCAGTTGTTACTGCTCTCTTAAACTTCATTTCCTGTTTCATGTTTCTTTTACAATATTATCATCAATGTTCTTTTCCAGAAGGCATAATTTTTTCCAGGAGGCCTAAATTTTCAGATACTGCACCATTTTTCAGAATGACTGACTATTTTGGGGGGGCAGGGGGTGAGGTAGTGTCCTTTTATGGGTTTCTTTGTGTCCATGGTGATATTCCTGCCAGAAATTGTGATTTGGGGGACTATTTCCATTATACCTAAATAAATTTAGCCCTCCTGGCTTCTTATTGAGACATGAGAACTTTTCTGTACACTAGCAAGTAGTGTGGCCCTTTAGGAATAGATCTGTAGATGAAACAATCAGTACTGAGGACCCAAAGTCTGTGTTTAAAGTGTTTCACAAGGGTTTATTTAGGGCAATCTCTAGGCTGGCCACAAGTTCTGAAAGCTGCAGTGACTTAGATATGCTTCTGGAAAGCATCTTTGAGTTAGGTTTCCTCTGAAAGGAATCCAGTTCATGCACGTCAAGACATTCCATGATCTGAACTAAAGCTCGGTGACTGGAGACAATCAAGAGAGGTACCTCAGAAATGCATCTGAATTAGACACACCCAGAGAGAATTAGGCTGCTTCAGGACAACTCAGCAGAGAAATCTAATGCAGACACTCTGAAACACTTTCTGGAAGAACCTGACACACTCTCCAGTGACCACATAAGAAACCTGCAGACACTAGCCTGCTAGTTTAGACTGATGTTTAGGGCCTGGAAAGGAACTTATGCACTAGCTTATGCAATGAGGTCCAGTACAAAGATCTGTGAACTAACGCCAGCTCAAACTGGTGCATCCGCATTGTGTAGCACTTTGGAGATAATGGCTGAGCTCTAGAAACATAGCTGCATTAATGCTTAAGAGCAAATAAGCCCTCTCAAACCAAGACATCAGCTAAATGTATCTAGAAAGTGTCTAGAAATAAAAGCTTGAGCAGAAATGACAGCTGAAATAAGAGGACAGACAGCATGAAATCAGATGCTGCTGCAGACATGGCTACATTATTGTTTTCCAGCAGAGAGTCAGTCCTTAATAGTGTGCAGATTTTCCCTGACCTTATTTTTTCTACCAGAGGTTCATAGGTTCATAGGATAATTTGGGTTGGAGGGGACCTAAGGAGGTCACCTACTAAGAAGTGTTTACTGTGACCAGGCAGTGTCCTTCACTGGTTTGCTTTTAAGCTTCTCATCCTGGTAATACTATATGTTTTTCTAGTAGAATAGGTACTTCTAGTCACAGGCCAATTTTTATTTAGATAATGAAATTTTATTAATTTTTTGGAAAGTACCTCTGATTTCAGGCTCTTCTTCTTCCTAGTCTGACTGTCACTTCTCTCCTCTTTCCTTACCACCAGATGCAGAATTACTGTCATCCCTAACAGATGTCTTGGCTTGACCTCAGTGTTCCTTAGCAACTGTCACTTTTCCCCTGTTCCTAGTTTAAAATAGCCATGCAAGACAAGACTTTATGAACTTTAGGTGCAGCTGCTTGTTTCCACTTTGGTTAAAGTGGAAGCCGTTCTTCTGCATAGACTCTGCTTTCTGCAAAATGTTCCTCTTTGTCTCATAATCTCAAATTCTTCCTCCTTATGGCAGCTTCTTGGTCACCCTTGGCTTTGTGAAGGGAACTAGAAGTACTTCAGAGAGAGGGATCCACAAGACTTAAGTGAAACTAAGTAAGCCTCACTAGTAAATTTAAGTTTGAGAGCTGAGCCTGTGGGGAGAAGCACTTAGTTAACTGGCAAATACCGCAGTACTGACTTTGCTTTATTGTCCATGGGAATGCAAGGTGACACTTCTGCACTTTTTTAGAAAACTACAGGGTACCAGAAGGTCTAGCTCGTTATTGACTAGATGAGGTTTATTGTGGAAAACTAGCTTGCTCTCCCTACTCACCCACTCACTCTTTCTTATACCAGAGACTAACCTGCATCCTCAAAACTGTCCTGAAACAAACCTGACAAAATTGAGTCATCTCAAAATCTTTGAGTTTTGATTAAGCAGGGAAAGCATTTATTCAAAAACATACAGATTGGCTCTCCAGAACCTCTTTCCTGCACTGTCTGAGGATGTAATTTCCTGCAGTGGGTTCCTTGACTATGAATCTGTGCAGCATGTGTCTGAAGACTGCTGAAAGTGGCTTCTGAGACCTACCACTACAGTGAATGCACCAGATATTTGTCATGATCCCCAAACAACCTGCTCTTGAAACTCTAATGACCAAATCCTTTTCTGTCACCACAGATCTGTACGTGTTTCAGAACTATCATCTCATTTGCTGTTGCTGGTCTTCCGCCGAATACTTTATACTGATCTTTTAATTTGTGACAGGGTATTAGGTTCACCTATGCTTTTGCTTGTAAGATCCTTTCCAGAAAAAGGCAACTGCTCATCTTTTAAAACAAGTATGAGTTCTGTTCTGACATTTTGTACTTTATTTCTTAATAGGTAGAAAAAAACTTCGGCTGTTTGAGTACCTCCATGAGTCTCTGTATGATCCAGCTATGGCAAACTGCATCCAATGGGTGGATAAGCCCAATGGTGTCTTCCAGTTTGTCTCCAAAAACAAGGAGAAACTTGCAGAGCTGTGGGGAGAAAGAAAGGGAAACCGCAAGATCATGACATATCAGAAAATGGCCAGAGCACTGAGGAATTATGGAAGAACAGGTGAAATCATTAAAATTCGAAGAAAGCTGACATACCAGTTCAGTGCTGTTGTTTTACAGAGACTTGCTCCATCTTATTTCTTGGGAAAAGAAACAGTTTATCATCCATACATTCAGTCTAATCAAGAATATCAGTGTGCAGATGACTGGATCAGTTACAATAATTACATGTATAACAATGGTTATGCATTACAGCATGCTAACAGCTAGACATATCTTCCACATAAACAGGCCTTTGTTAGCTAGTAATACTTTCCAGCACAGGAACTCTTCTCTGTACATAGCTTTTCCTTTAAGATATCGTGCAAACATAGGAAGAGGAGGCTTTTGAAAGTGATATTGGCCTAGTTTTGATCCTTTTGAAGTTAATGATAAATGGTCATTGACTATTGAAGAAAACCAGCAGCTGTAGGGCATATTCTATTCTACATGACATTAATCAGAGGAATTACTTCAGATTCAAGCTGGTATATCCAAGATCAGGATCAAGGCTTTTGTCTGTTAGTGGACATCAAAGATCCCATCCTGACAACACTCACTAGAAGTTTTATGCATATCCCCAACACTTCCAATCAGAATTTAGATGCTGTTGTACCATAGCGCATGCACTCCCTATCAGTTGGGTGCATGTGAATTAGAAAGGGAAGAGATTTGCCAACTGCATGAAGCTACCGTCTGCTTTTTTCATCAATGTTCTTTATTAAGAGACATTTTCTGAGTGAATGCCTGGCTGAATGATAGAGTCCACATGAAGGTGCACCTGTTGGACAAGCTGTTAATCCTTAATCACTTAAATTAACATATCTTAGCACAGATCCTGACATATGGTATTAGGATTGCCAGGTGCACATTTCACTGTTGGCAGTGGATTCATTGGGTAAGTGACCATACCATGAGAGGGTTAGTAAAGGATTATGCTTTTCACAAAGTTATTTACAGTTCTTCTGCCACTAATATGAGAAGCTGCACTTTTGTCCAGCAGTTCTGTACTCACCTAACAAACATAGCTTTGGTTTTTTTTTTTTGGAATTATAACTTTATACATATAAATACAAT
>VYZV01021076.1:23749-58813 GCA_013401275.1 Pandion haliaetus
TATATAAAATATGTTTGATGAAATTCACTGACTTTGATAGTTGCCCCTTGGTCTAACTCCTGCTCAATTGTACAGGGATATAATTTTATGTAATAGACACAATGCAATACACTCCACTCAAGCAAAATTCAAGGTTTTGAGTTAGCACTTTGGTAAGATGAAAGATGTGTACTCTTAGAAATCTGAAGCATGTTAAATAGCATTAAAAACAGACCCAGATTTAAAACCAGACCCAGTAAAATAAGAAGGTCATAACTGTGTTGTTAATATTTCAAGTGTAGTGTCCTGTAAAATGTAAACATTGCTACAAAATAGACACAAGAATGCCTCTGGTCTTCTAGAACTGAATCTGGATCCTGCTGTAGCACTGAACACAGTGGGAGTTTAACTCTTACGAAGGACTAAGGTCTTTCAGTTGGGATGCCTTCACTATGTGAGCACATATGTAAATACAACATTTCAAATGTCATAATGTACATAAATTTGCCAAGAAACTGCACAGTTTAGTTACTCCACATCTGTCACCCACTGCACACTGACTTTGTGTTATTTACAAGGCTGGTAACATACACTGGATTAAGAGTCTCCTTTGTGCAAAGTGCTTCCTTAATCAGTATGTTTAGATTCACATTCCTCAGCCTCGTTTACTTGTTAAGGAAATAAATACTTATTCAGATTCTGTGTTACCTTTTTAACTTAGATATCAACATTAGCATTTGCTTCCTATGAAACTGGTAACCAGGTGAGATGTTATAGCTGCAGCTGGGACAACAGTGCAGAGCTGAAAGAGAAGAGCATAAGGGGTAAGAACTAAAGGAAAGCCAGTCAGGGAAGAAATGAGGGAATTATAATATCTGTGGATAGGAAGATTTCAGCCACAGGAGTAACCATGGGGACTGGCAGTGTTAGAAAGTGTTTCTTTGAAAAAAATGTAGCCTCCTGCCCTCGCTTCTACCTCCTCAACCAAATGTACCTGGAGAGATTTTAGAAGCTCCCACTGTAGTTCTGTGGCTATACAGAAGGATATTTAACTGTCCAGTGCACTGATACTGGGTTTACATACAGAAAAGATTCTTGACCATTAGCAACACCTTAACCTAGCAAAGACAGGTTAAATCATAAACAAAAGTACATGGTTACCAAATATGTGAAGCGCAGGCTTAGACTTACTGATGTCTGAAATAAGGTGTAGCTGTTTTTAACTGTGCAAGTATTTAACCACTGAAATAACACACCAAGGCATGTGCTGGATTAATTGTTTCTCAACAGCTTTTACCCAAGACCATATCCATTTCTAAGATGTACAGTACCACAATAAAGCCATGGTAAAGTCATAGCCATACCACAAGACACAAGACTGAATGTAGGAAATTGGACTCCTGCAAGTCTCAGTATTTGCAGGATCCTGTCATGTAACTCCATGTAGGAAATTCAAGGCTACCTGTGGAGATCTAAACAGAACTGAGGTGGGTGCTTGTAAGGCATTTTTATTCGTAATGCAGCCCCCTGTGCAGCTCACCCCCCCCATCACTGTCCTCCCACCCTCAGCCTCTGTGTGGCATCTCCTCCCTCCCCTGTGCAGAGGTTTGGACACAAGATGTGACGGTACCAAGCACTCAGGGGAAACATGAGCAGCAGCTCCCAAGACAGCAGCTTTATCCCTGTGACGGTCTGACAAATTATAGTCAATGTCTCAAACATTCATTAAAGAACTTTGGTGGAAAAGATGCCTCTATAAAANGGATGGGACTGTGCTTCTATCTTAAGCGGACATGCCAGCAGGGAAAGAGAGGCAACTTCCCAATGAACCTCCCCCAAGCTCACTGACTGATTCCAGAGAAGCCCAGGAATGTGAACTGCGCGTGTCGAGACCACCGACTAACACACTATAAAAGAAGGAAGAACGAGTGCTCGACGCGCGCCCTCCTGAACTGGATCTCTACGCTGGCTGGACCAACGCTGGACCCAGGACTGGTGAAACCCTTTTCTTCTCTCTTTTTCTTTTCTTTCTGTCTTTCTTTCTCGCTCTTTTTCCTCTCTCTTTTCCACAAGTCCCTACAACCCATCCTTTGAAACATAAACTGTTGACCAAGTCTGAGACTAGGAGTGGATCTAGCCGCCCCTGGGCTCCTCTTTGAGAAGGAGTCCAGAAAGTAAGGGGGTCTGCTCTGAACCTCATGACTCAACGGGAGGGATCCCCTTCTGACACAGTTTCATGTTCTTTTTTCCACTTCTCTTTCTACACCTCCTTTCTCTTTTCAAACAGTGGCTTAATGACATGATGCAAGGTTCGTATTGATAAATTCACTTGTACTTGGGCAAGGTTGGCTAGGTTGAATAAATGTTGATTGTTGTTTGAACTCCCTTGGTGTCATTTCACCTTAATTCTGACAAAGGAAATCCACGAACCTCAGTCGCTCCAACTTTGGGACGCGACAATCCCATATACATAACTCTTGATAACTGGCCATTGCTGCTGTTGCTGGCTTCGCCTTTGTCTCTCTCCTGTCTCCTTTCTGCTCAACCCCAGCAGCCATACTGTACCAGAAAGCAATCTGCCTGCCCACCCATCTGCCTATATTTCACACTACCCTCTGACTTAGAGGCTGCATCTTGCCTTGGAAGAGCCTGGGATAGGACCTAGGGGTGGGTAAAGAAGCTGGGCTCCTCCCAGCTCCCACACTCAGTACCCCACTTTAAAGGATACCGCAGTCTGAGCAAGGTGCCCCATACTGAAGTCCTGCATTTAACTAATACTGTGCCTCATGATGCTTCAGGCACTTTAGTGAGGACATGAGCCTTTCAGAGTGAAGTATGCCTCCGAAGGGATGGCAGAAATCCTCTCGCACAGGTATAGCTAGCCATGTGGACAGTCTCCTTGCTCATCCTTTGTGCCGACTTTGCTGCCTGGTTTCTGTTGAGATGGGGCAGACAAGATCAGAGAGTCACAGGTGAGTGCTGGGCTGGTGCCTCTCCCCAACACACAGTTCTTGTTTGCTTGAGTGACAACAGGTATGGTATCATGCCCTGCATATCTGCTGTGGCTTCAGTGTTGTCCTCTGATGGAAGGTCCCTGTGCTACAAGCTAGGATGGCATGAAGTGGGGTTGCATCCTGGTGGAAAGAGCTTTGCCTCTTTGGCATGGGGATGGCTCTGGGCCCACAAGATGGCACTAACAGACAGCTTGTCACACTGAATTTGTGACACTTGCAGGCCTCCAGGTCATTTGTTCTCTGCACATCCCTTTTGTTTTGCTTTTTTTTTCCCATGTTTAATTTTTTTCATATTCATGCACAGCGCTGCTGCAGATGTGGCAGAAACAACACCCTTCCTTTCGAGGATATTACCAGGCCAGTTCCATCTGTGGCAGATAAAGAAAGTGTCATGACTGAGATGATATGAAACCCACAATTTAAAACAGATGCATTATGCTAGCAGATCCACAAGTCTGTGTCGACTACCCTGGACAACAGTTTTACAGCTGCAGCTCAGCGTCTTCTCCAAAATAAGTGTGGTTGCAGTGGCTTCCAACATTGCTGAGGGTGGTGCATGAAGAAGAAATAAAGCTGATCTTTCAGATTTAGACTCCTGAACTCCTATAAGCAGGAATGACATTGACAGCCTTACAGAGTCTGTGATGGAGGCAGAACCAGAGCATCTTTGTAACATGTTTTATCTACCACATCTTGCCTGGCCTATGCCATACTTACATGTATATATCCTGTTCAGCAGACCAAAACCAGGAAAGATTCTTAGCTTCCAGCTGAGAAGTTGTTTGATTTGATTTCATTTGCTTTGAATTTTACTCCAGTGAAACTTTTCCCTTTGGTAGCACTTTGAGCACACGCCAAGTACCTGCCTCCAGTTTGTCAGACACTTACCAGATGTGCATTCTGGTGGCAAATGGGTCAGACTGCCCCACTCTCCCAATTGCAGATGGATGCTGTCTCACGGAGAGCATTGGATTACCAGTTCCTACTTTTTACAAGCTGAGATCTTCTCCTATCATATGACAGAGCTGCATGTGTGGGTTTACCATTAGTACATTGCTTAGTGAGTATAAAAAGGATGGAAAATACTACAAACTGTGGTAGGCTTTTTTGCAAGAAACTGCCCCATGGATTGTTTCCTAAAAAGTATCCTGAGTGCCAGATGTAAACAAAACTATGTAATCTTCTTTTTGGCTAATGAGAGCTGCCCCTGCATTCTTGGCAACATCTAAACAACCATAGCTAATTGCATAATAGATGAATGACTGCAAACACACACTGGTGTATCAGGGTAACACTGGAGTTCAAGTTGGGTGTTCAGGCTATTTTCTGGTTATGTTTCATTGACCTTGGCAACTTTCCTAGTTTCCTAGTTTCCAAAATTTCTTTTATGAAGAAGGTCAAGGCAAACTCCCAGATTCTCTCTAAACTGCAGGAGCAGATTCCTACATCTGTGCACAAGCTGGGGGCAATGACATTGCATGTGCCTGCTGCTGTCTGCATGAACAGATTCACTTGAGTAACTGGAGAGAGTCTGAGACCATAAAACAAAATCTGTATTTTAAATCTTTTTTGGACAATGGTTTTCAGTTCTGCTTTCAGTCAGATTTACAAAGATGCTGCATTTCAGACTGAAACATTTCCTGTAATATTCCACTAGGCAATATTATTAAGGCCTCACATGTATTACAGAAGACCTGGAAAACTGCACAGTTAGTGCACTATGTAGAGAAATCCCTTGTTGATAGTGACAGCAGAGGATGTTTGCCAAAATGCGTTGTTTTCTTGGGTTTTTTTTAGGTCCAGCAGAGCTCCCTCTGAGTTACCAGCTGGCCTCCTGCAAGTGGCACTTCACAGGCAGTCACCATCTACCTGTGTAAAAACCTCTGCTGAAATCTGCCACTGTTTTAGAGCTTTATTTCATCCAACTTATAGTTGTCTTACCTGCTGTTGTGCTGTGAATTTCGTGTAGCATATTTTGGACCAAAAACTGGCAGCAGTACCTATGAATTCACCATTGGTTTATTCAAGAGGCCTAGACCTCTAACGCCAGAGTAAAGCACATCACCAGCAGCACAGTGCCTATTGTATAATATGGCTGTCTTTTTCATGTCTTTTATTATCTCACCTTCACCAGGAGATTTCAAAGGGCTCTGTAAAAGTACCATTATCCCCCTTGTATCTGCAGGTAGAGCAGAGGACGCATGAGGTACGGTCAGATGTCCCTGGACTCAATGGCAGGTGAGGAGAATGCCAGCACCCCGAGCCTGTCCTGCAGCCAACAGCCAGGCCCACCTTGTGCCCGTCCAGTTTCCTGCTGTTTTCGAGGCATCAAAAGAAATAAGTAAAATAATTAGCAGAATCCAATCCATGCATTGAAAGTGCCCAAAAGAGAAGTAAGCAGTGCTCCACCAACACATACAGCATACCTGGAGGCAATACAAGCTTTTCATATCATTTAACAGCACACCTCAGATTTGAAATGTGGGCTGCACTCGTGCGGAAGGGCAGTCCTGAAGCAGATGGGCACCTTTTTGCCTGAGCAGAGGATTTCTTTTGCTTTTTTCTAGGGAAGGAAATTATATCTAATTATGACAGTCGGGAGCTTCAAGCCAGAGAGCCTTGGTGCTGTGCATACATTTTAAAATACCACACTCCCGAGGCAATATAGCGCCTAAGAGGCACCAACCACCTTGTTAGGAAGTTGCACATTGAACAGTCAGTGTTGATACAATGGATTATAAGGTGAATTACAGTGCAACCAGGCTGTATTAGCAAGATGCCATCAAACTGTACGCAGAGTGTAAACTGATGGATGGAAAAGTAAATTCCTTATTTGACATTCCAGAAACACATAACCTGAGCCAAGAGTTCAAGAACTACAATGAAATAAAAAGACAGACAGCTGGTTGTTTGTAATAATATCTCTGTGTAGAATTAGAGGCATTAATTACATATGGGGAATATTAATGACAGTTTAAAGTGGAATGTAGCTAATCATTACAGTAGTATCTCCAAGCAGAGCGCTTGTGAAGCCATATAATACTTTCTATCAGAGGAAATGAAAACTCAGCAAATCTATTTGGAGTACTAGCAGTGTGTAGTCTGAGTGTCTAGGTTGACTTTTCTGCCTCATTAGAGCAGAATTCAATAACAATTAGAAGACAAAATTCTTTACAGATTTGGCTAAGTCCACTAGTCTTGTTGAGATCCAGAAAGTACAGGAGATGGCTTAAAAATAATGAGATTGGCTTAAAAATAATATTTGAATGATTTGATTTGCTGTCTAGTTTTTAACCTTGATTTCAGGTTTTTAGTCTGCACCCAGCAATGTTGCGGCTAACACTCTTCTCAAAAAAAAGAACCAAAGACTGGGGGAGCTGAGGTTGTTGAAAAGCAGTACATTTGGAGAGATGCAGAATAGTGAGGAAAACTTCGTCTTCTGTACAAGCAGCAACATGCTTCATAATGGAGGCAAACCCATGCACTACAAGCAGTTAGCAACTTGCAGACAGAGACAAAGGAAAAAAGGTACAGCAGCGAGATGGTCTCTGGCCACTGGAATACTGTGCAGTCACACGGGCAGCCACGTTTTCACCCAGCTCCTACTGCTCTCAGCTTCCTCTTGGCTGGTTTTAGGCAACTGGATTACTTTGGACCTCTGAGGTCTGCGGAGCCTCTCAGTCTTCATAGACTAAGGCAAAGGATTTAGATGGCATTTCGGCATGCTGGGACAGAATACAGAGTCCAATTGTCCATTCCACTGGTTTAGCAGT
Source organism: Pandion haliaetus (assembly GCA_013401275.1). Lineage (NCBI taxonomy): Eukaryota > Metazoa > Chordata > Aves > Accipitriformes > Pandionidae > Pandion > Pandion haliaetus. The sequence continues at coordinate 30,516 of VYZV01021076.1, forward strand.
CCACAGTATTTAAACCAGATGAGAATCAGGCTTAAACCTCCCAAAAGGCCTCAGAAGGTCTGAGCATCTCCCTAAGCAGTCCTGAGGAAAACTGCGGTTTCAGTTGGTGTCACTGTGAGATTATGCTGTGACCTGTTGTCCTGGTTTCAGCTGGGATAGAGTTCATTTTCTTTCTAGGAGCTGGTATAGTGCTGTGTTTTAGACTCAGTACTAGAATAATGTTGGTAACACACTGATCTTTTCAGTTGTTGCTAAGTAGTGTTTAGACTAAGTCAAGGATTTTTCAGTTTCTCATGCCCAGCCAGCAAGAAGGCTGGAGGGGCACAAGAAGCTGGGAGGGGACACAGCCAGGGCAGCTGACCCAAAGTGGCCAACAGGGAATTCCATACCATGTGACGTCATGCCCAGTATATAAACTGGGGGGAGTTGGCCTGGGGGGGGCAGATCAGGAACTAACTGGGCATTGGTCAGCAAGTGGTGAGCAATTACATTGTTCATCACTTGTTTTGTATACTCCAATCCTTTTATTAGTATTGCCATTTTATTATTCTTATTATTATAATGATTAGTTTCTTCCTTTCTGTTCTAACTGTTCTTATCTCAACCCGTGAGTTTTACCTTTTTCCTTCCAATTCTCTCCCCCATCCCACTGGGTGGGGGAAAGTGAGTGAGCGGCTGTGTGGGGCTTGGTTGCTGGCTGGGGTTAAACCATGACACCTGTGAAAAGCACACTAGAAACAGCAAGTGCTAAGTTGGGTACAGAACATCAGGCCCCCTCTCCCATGGTTTTGGCTGCCTGGGCTCAGGGTCGGGTTTGATAAACAGCTGTCTAGCCTTGAAAATGTTGTGAAGAAAGAGCTGTTTGAGAAGAAGCTGAAAGAAGCCTCAGTAGCAGCTCTCCCCCTTTGCTTGAGAACTGCATTTAAGCTGACTTGGACACTGCCTGAGCTGTCCTGCCTAGCCTTGTATCTTGTTGGTCCAGACGCTCACCCTGACCCATGCATTGACTTCGTGGCATTACCTCAGACCTTACTCATCACTAGGGACTTGTCTGGCAATCACTGGACTGTGCCTGACCTGGTAACTGCCACCAAAGCTGTTCTGCTCACCTTGGTTGGGTGCTGCAGGACTGTGCCCTTGTCAGTGAGGTCTCTGCCTGGTCCACCTTGCTACGCTCAGTATCCTGCTCCCTTTCCCTTGCGGAGCAGCTTGCCCTTGCTGCTCACAGACACAAAGGCAGCTAAGATGCAAGTTGTTAGAATCTTCAGCCCTAAAGAATGAATGACACTACCACATCCTGGGAAGTGTAATGAAACACAATCTCAAATGGAATTACTTGAAAATAGTATCTAACTGGTCCTTTAGAGTTTTGTTTGGCCTATGGGAAGCATTGAATTCTCTCTCTGACCTCTGCATGATAAAAGCCACCTCTTGTCTACAGAGGGAAGTTCTCTTATCATGCGCTAAACTGCGATTTTAAACCAGTGTTGTTACACCAATATTACCCTCTCCTCATGTGAGTTCTTATTCCTCGTGGATCTCTGCCAAGTCCACATTTACTCTGGAATAAGCATTACACAAGTATAGTTGTCAGTGGTATAAGCGGTAGCACTTCTTTATCTGGACTAAGCAATGAGACGTTTCAATGAAACAGCTCTGCAGGATTTGGACTGTTGCAGGCTGCAGGTAACTGGAAACATAAGTTTTTCTGCTTTCTGTATTGATTTCTCTCAGATACAGCATGCTTTAATTTCCAGTGTGCGTCTGTCGGTTTGATTTCTTCTCATGTTTTGGAGTCTCTGGGTAGCTGTAATTCACCCTTTGGCTTGCCCTCTGACATGGTGAGGACAGCAGCACATAATCAATGGCAGGCTTGCTCCTATTAATCTTGCTCAGTAAGGGGCTGATCCTCTTTCTGCAGAGGGCAAGAGCACAGTTCATGCCGACTTCAGTGTAGTCAGGAGAGTGCCCCAACACTAATGGCTTCAGCAGCAGGTGTTCCAGGGAACCCACATCAATCTTCCTTTTTGTTGAGATTAAGACTTTTGCCACCCTGTGCTGGGCTGGAAGTCAAATACCCATGCAATCTGACTCTCCAACATTAGGTGTGAAAGGTGTTGCCACGCAAAGCTCTCCACTCATTTTAATTGCAAGAAAAATTAACAACTAGCCAGCTTGAAAATTAACACCTTTGAAAGTGCTCACAATTATCTTAAGCTCTTCTATTTAATGATCTTCTGGGATTGGAAGGAAGAAGCACTATATACCATGAGGAAGGAGAATTTCTTAATTTCCAGTGGCAAAAATCTCCCTTTCTTATGTTTCTTAGGCCTGGAACCAAGTGTAGATGAGGGGTTTGGGTCAGAGAAACGGCCATTTCCTCAGCCTGAGACTTGAGCCAGGGTCATCTGGAAGCAGAGGAGCCCTCATTTCAGAGTCTCAGTCTGCCAAGACTGTGAACTCCCTGCACTGGGACTGGACATGAACATAAGCCTTTGTACTACTGTGTCATAGTTAATTTTTTAACAACAGCTGTTCAAAGATACTCAGAGGCCTGGAATGCTGCAGTACTTCCTGAGAAGATAGATTAAGCTCCAGTCCTACAGGGATTTTGGTCTGTAAATCTTAATTTTGTATTGTGTAAAATTCATGTAAGTCCTTCTAGGCACAGGGCTGTACAGAGGACACCCATGGAGTGTGCTAAATGCAGTCTAGCTAGTCACAAGCTCAAGAAATAAGCAAGTTACGCAGTTACACAACCAAACATGTAATTTATTGCTTGTAGCTTTCCAAACAGTTAGGGGCATATATATGTGCGTAACTCAATCATCCAATGTCTAGCGTTTAAAGTTTTCATATATTTGCACCATTTATGTTGCATAATGCAGAACATATATAGGCACATATAAGTTTATATACACAAATGGGCACCGATACAGTAAATATTTAGATTTTCTGTATAGACTGAAACAGAAAGAGAAAAAGGCATGAGCTATTTGAACTCCTTCTACTCCTTTATCATGATATACGATAGCTGCTGTTCAATTGTTGCTGCAAGTGGTTCAGCAGATAAGTGAACTGTATTTCATGAAAATACTTATCATGTCATGTTGCCCTTTGAAAATGAGTCTATTTTTAAACTTTTGTATGATTTATGCCTGTTTGACAGGATCAATTTTTAATTTCAAGTTAGTGAGAGGCATGAGTGGCTGTAGAGACACAGCAATTTGCTTACAGTTATTCATTACAACTTCTAGTAGTATTCAGAGCTGTTATTGTCTTTTAATTGTTTTGAGGGTTTTGCATTATAAACCAGAAAGAGTTAAGCAACTGAGCTTTATTTTTCTAACTGTACTGTTGCTAATATTTGATACTAGATGAAGAAATGGTTTGTGGAAGAGTTTGAAATAAAGCAATATGTAATTAGATATTTGCCTAGAAGTGGAAGAGAGTGCTACTTTGTATTGGAAATAATTTTACTCAAATGTTGGATAGAAGGGATCTTCTTAGTGAATACATATTAAGGAGCCACATACATACATAAAGTTTACATATACACTCATATCATCTTGTAGAGAAAATATCTGAATACAATTTGTGTTTTCATATTTATTTCCCGATTCAAACACAGGTAAATACTTAAATTCTTTGCAGTGACTTAATGATTCATTGGGAAATCGAGTTTAATTCTTGTTCCCCTAGACCCTGTGTCACCCTAAAGTGACTCCAGTCGCCCACGTCCGCAGGGACAGGTCTCACCCCCTCCCAGGTTTGCCAGAGGTGGGAAGGTGTCTGTGAAGTTTAAAGGCCTGAGTGGTGCTGAGACACACTGGGCTGGGGACAAGGTGAGATGAACCCCACAATACATCCTAATGACTTTTGTCCAGACACTAGAAGTTAAAATAGAAGCGGGTGTTTGCTCCAGTTAATTAAGTGTTCTGCAGGCACCAAAATATTAGTCCAGGGCGTGTTTGGGGAAAAAATACCTGGGGTGATAAATACCCTGTTGTGCTTCATACATCCGCCCATGAAGGTAAAGTCCCCCCCCACCCTGAGCTGCCAGAAATGGGAGTGGGAAAGGACACTGAGATCCCCAGCAGCAGCACTGTCAGGGCTCTCAGGGCAGCCTGGTGGGGTCAGTCCCTGCAGGTTAGGGTGCACATGTACACGCATTTTTCAGTGGTTTTTTTTCTGTGTTGGCAGCTGTGACTGCCTTTTCACTTTGCAACCGACTCTCATGACAGGTATCGCGGAAACTGCCAGGCTGGACTGCTTCAGTTTCTTGTTTCCAGCAATGGGCCACGCCAAGAGCTGGGGGAAAGGTGCAAGAAAGGCTGGCAGTCGTTGATGGTGAGGATAGCCTGCCCCTCATGGACATCTCTTCTTTGGTACTATTTGGTAGCTGCAGCATTGCAGGACGGTTGAAGTTGTTTCCCAATCCTGGAGCAGTTACAAGTATTTCATCAGAGTATTTAATAAAGAGGCACGCAAAGGCTTCGTATACTGCTTTGATCGTGATCTGAATACTCCCAGTTAATAAATTCTCTTGTTATGACTAGTCTGGCCTAGGAGTCACAAAATCGGCATTTCAAATGCCAAAAGGTGGTGTTGCTTGGTCTACTCCATTTAAGGATGAGCACACTGTGAAGTCTGTATTCGGACCCACCACCCTCGTACTCCATGAGAGTGAGGCATGTTAAAAATTGGTGTTTGCATTTGGTCCTCTCTTTAGCTCAATGTCACCATGGAGCACTCTTTTGGATGGGGGTATTTATTACTGTTTGGTTTTCACCCTTTTTCTCTCTTGCCCTGGACTGACACGTCATGCTCCTAATACCTTGCAAATATACTTACTAGGTAACAGAGAAACAATGCAGGCTCTTGCCAGTTGTCAATCACATGATCAAAGAGCACAGCACTGTATGTCCCAGGTCAGTGATGAACTTACATCCAGTCTTGTGTAGCACTGTCTTACTTGGGATATTAAAGGGAGTATTTAGATGTGGAAAACTGGAACCAGAGAGTCTTTCCCACAAACTTATGAGCTTAAGTCCTTCACAGGTTGCTGCAGAGTTCTTTTTTTTTTTTTTTTCCTGAGCCAGGTAGAAGCAATGTCACCTTCACCACTTTACCCTGCATGTGACTTCAGTTGATCTTGACCCACAGCCAAGATGCTGAGTGCTAGCTTTATGATTCAAGCTCTGGCATGCTGAAGATGGGAACAAAAATGTAAGACTTCAGATTACACTTTGGCAAGGTCTGTAAAATTCAACGCTAAACCCCTTTAAATCCTTTTGGTTAAAGCTTCATATTTTTTAAAGGTTAATGATCATTTGGTCATCAGAATAAGTTACAAATAAGGAGCATAAATTAGATCACAGTAGAGCTAATAATTTTTCTTACATGTTCTTTGTATGCAATTTAAGCTTTAGCTTTAAAAGATTGTTTTACTCACATGGATAGAAGATTTGCTCTGCTTTCCTCTTTAGGAAAAGAGTTGAGATGCCAGCTAATTGACAACTCCTGCTTGTAGTGAGTTGAGAGCTCCATTACAAGCTGTTGTCCAGTGACCTTGGTTTTAATGTATTTCCAGTATGTAGGACACATAAGATGCAAACAGTGCTCCCTAATTTTGCTAAAGTTTTATTTCAGAGGTTTGGGGACAAAAATATCTATGGGAAGGAAAGATTCTTCTTTTGGTATAAAGCAATTTTTGCAGTGTTGTAACTGTGTCCATGAGCTCATGTCTATGGCATTTCTTTAAGGAACCTTGGACTAATGTGTGCTCAGCTCACTGTACTGTTAACATTATTCCTAATGGCTTTCTCTCCACCCTTTTCCCTCCTCTCTGTTCATCTCCCATGCTTTGACCTCTTCCAGTCCCATGTCCCTGTCCCCCAGTGCTTGCTGAAGTTCTCTCTCTGCAGTCCTCCAAAAACTCCTAGTCTCACTGTCTACCAGCCTTCAATGGTATCGGTTCATGTTTGACATTGGATGGACCTAGACAAAGTTTTAGCATGCCTTTTATCCAGGACAACTCAGTGTTCTGTGTACTAGCAATGCTAACATATCAGCTTTTCACTTTTCCAGTGACTGCATCACATATCTGTGTGTAAGGTATACCTCCTCTGTTTCCTCTTGCTAGACATGAATGTTTTATAGCTTTGTATAGAAATTTTTCAGCAATAAAAATAGAAACACTGATGTCAGTTCTTGATAAGTAACTCATATCAAATCACATCCCACTGGTAATCTGGCATAGCTCTTTCTTATAAAAGTATTATGTGAATGGATGCCCAAAATAACATTTGGTGTTATTAGGCGTATCAAGGTCTCATCTGTAATAACAATAACTACTGAAAATCCTGGAGGAATAAAAGAGATTATAGTTCTTATATAAAAAAAACTTGTGAGTTTCCTTTTAATTCCCTTGTGAGACACAATTTATTGAGATTATTCCAACCTCATCATTAAATGTCATCAGTGATAACATAAACTTCAGAAAAACTAATCTTCATGAAGGTTTTCAGGTCTTTTCTCCAGTTATAAAAATGATATGAAAGTCATTTCACAAATGCTGAGATAAAGTAAAAATTGCATTACTTTCTTTCATAGTTCCTCTGTAAGTTTTCCCTGAAACCATTACACCTGCCACTTAAAAGTCAGCATTTTCCACTGTGGTACCAGATATGTTAGCATGGAAGATTCAATTTAGTTGTTAGGAAAAAATTTGGGAGTGTGAGGGCAATGAAGCAATGCAATACATCTCTAGGGAGGGTACACATTCTTTAGCCCTGCAGGTGTTTTTGGTCAGGTTAGAAAAAAAACAGGAATCATACTAGGATAGGTGATCTTGCCTTTAGCATAGGGGCTGCATGAAACAATCTTTTGAGATTTCTTGTAGCCCTATTTTCTTACAATTTTATGTTATAGCATTTCCTGTTGTAAATATTTTATAGAAGTATTAAGTAATAGTAAGTAATTGCAGGACAGGAGTTGTCAATAACCATTGAAACCTCTACGTACAAGAGAAATAGTGTCAAAACATGCGAAAAGACTGAAATAAATTACTGGTATAGCTGACTTAATTGAAATGAAATTAAATCCAGCCAAAGGAAGCTGAAACAAAATTCTGAGGAGACCATTAGAAACTAAGTGATGCTCTTGTTCATGTCTAAACACCCCTTGATATATATCTGTATATATACATAAACATATGTGCATATAGATAGGGATCTTTATTTGGGCTGGATGTAAGGGCATAATTATATGAACATAGGTCCTGTGAGTCACCTTTGAGACTAACTTGACTGTCAGATAATAGTTTGGAGAAATGAATATTTGGGTAATGTTGGTTCTGTCCTCAAAATGCACTAAGGTCCTGCTCTACTTAGGTGTGCAATACATGTAAGAGAAGGCTCTGTTAAGTCTGGCAGGGCTCTGACTGCTTAGGCATAGTTGGGAATCAGCTGGGGATGAAGTCTCAGTCATTTGGGAAGGCATTGCTAGGCTGAAGCTAAGAAAGCAACCTGATCCTACTTGAATTTGACAATTTAATTTCCATCATTGGTCTCTGGAAGTGTCAATGTGCTGAGAATGAGAGATTCCGCTGCTCAGAAATTATTAAGTAAGCCTTGGTAGAGAGGGGAAATGCAAGATACCTGTGTGGTTCACAATTCTTTCTTAATTGAGTGCTTGCAAGTTTTCCTGGAAGGGGCAAAAACTGCACGTTTTTTGGCAGCTTACTATTGTTTTGGCTTCACTCCCAGTTTCTGCAATAAAATCTCCATCCAGGTCACAATTATTTAGCATTCACCACAGCCTCTAGCCTGAACTGTCACTCTCAATTTTGATTAAGTCACAAGTCCTGCTCTAAAACTGCTAGGCAAAGAAGGCAATTGTATGTTCACACCAGAGCAGAGAGTGTGAACTTCCCTTCACTTATCGATACATATGTTACAGCTGTGAGAGCTACTCACACTGTGGTTCTGCATTAAATATAAGACAGAGGGCACTATCCTGCAAACAGTTACTCTAGTCAACATACTCATTCCCATGGAAAGTCATTAAAACCTGTTTTGCACAGGATTGTCTGTAAGGAAGTAAAACTGGCGCTTGAAGCAATCCAGGTGGAAATGCTTCCAAGAGGACTCATTCTCGTAGTTTTCTGCAGCTCTGCACACTGCCCACAGAAGTAACTGCATAAAGTTTGTAGTGCTAGCAAGGATTAAATTCTCTGTGCCAGACACAGCCATTTTTAGAAGCTTATCCTTTGATATCTTTTCTTTTTTTTTTTTTTTTTTTTTAATAATAAAGGGCAAAGAAATTGATAGGCAGCGGTTAGGCACAGAACTCTGCCTAATCAGGCAGTCTGTATGTATTAGATTTCTGTATACAAATTCATAAGCAATGATGACATTTCAAGGGGTTTTCTAGAATTTCCATAAGCTTTCTTTCTGGATCTGCTCTGTAGGCTAACAGAGACATGAGTACATGCACTATAACACCAGCATGGCTCTTGTCCTGAAATTTTGCCCATGGTCCAATCTGTCTAGCCATTAGAGGTATCCAGAAATCCTAGAGAAATATATAAAGCTCTCAGAAACTATCTGGGCAAAATTATTAGAGCAAATAAGTTGTGTCAGAGAAACCATAGATATACAAGAAGCTCAGCTATTGAGAAAGCCTTATTAAAATGTATTGGACCTTGATCATGCACGTGCCATTACCTTGCATTGCTAGTAGGGAGAGAGCAAAGCAGAGCACAGCAAAGAGAATGGCAACGTCCTGGTGGCCTGCTGTCTGCATTGCTTTGTGTGAATCATGAAGCTATACCACAGGCAAACAGATAAAGCTTTGTTTGAGGAGAGTGGGGAGGGGAAAATCAGCCAGCCCATGGGTGAGCTATGGCGGCAGCTGAGGCCAGAACATTCCTTTTCAATTGAATTTTCCTGGCATGCAGCTTCTAATGTGTTCTCCCCTAGAACTGTAAGAAAAATCAAAGTGGTTTTAATATCTTCCAACATGAAAAAAGAGGAGGCATTACCATGCCATTCCATTGCTTTATTGGCTTATGGAAAGAAAGAAAGAAGAATTTCTTTTGATCCCACACAAGAAGAACCATCTCTGTTTCTCATTTTGGATTCAAAACCCATGCACAAGGAAAAGAAAACTAAAGTTGCCATAGCTCTGTCCAAGCACATGTAGGGGCACATACATAATGCCTGATTTTACCAAGAAATGCTTCCAACCAAGCCCATCCCATACAGAGTGGAGTGGAAGTGGTCTGTTCTAATGTAGTTTTGAGTCACTTCAGTAACGCCATGGGTTTACAGCAATAGAAAGTTTGGGTGAATATTGTACCCCATGGGTGTAATTCATTAGTAAATTACACACTGATTTCATCTCTTGAGACACTGAATATTGAGTTTCTCTTTCTTCCGAGTTCTTCTAAGTGTGCTCCTTCAATGTAGCTCATCTCAACAGCCTGCAGTCAGCATCTCAAACAAAACAGTAAGCATGAAGGTGTGTGTTTATATGCAAGAACGTGCGTGAGAGGGAAAATACGGGACAGAGAAGGGAAGGGAGAAAGAGAAAAAGGAGATAGAAAGAGAGAAAAGGAGGAGGAGACAGAAAGAAGGTGTGAAAGAGAAGTGGAGAGCAAGAAAGGAAGAGAGAGAAAGAGGGAAAGAAGGAAAGAAAGAGATAGAAATGTCAAGTGGGAGAGTCTGCTGTCTTTTACTATGTCTATCCTGTGTTTGTTTTCTGAATTATGTAGAGCAAAACCTATTTTGCCTTATTGTAAAGAAGCACCTGGGTAAAAGGATACCCTTTAAAGAAGTACAAGGACTTTCTGTAGGGACACAGTATGCGTGTAAAGTGCTTGCTCGTCACTTTATTGAATTTTTATCCAGGCATTATTTAAACTGTTTCCATATGGCACAGGTCTTTTTTATAAAAACCCACCCACTCAGATACCATATTAAAAAAGGCTATCAGATTTCTTTGGCATTGTCTGATTCACAAATCCCTGCTGGCTCTAATCCAATAGGTTTGTCTGCTCTATCCATCTAAAAATAGATGCTCCTCTCAGGTTTTGCTAATACTTTACCTGGAACTGAAGTCAGGCTGCCAGAGCTAGAGTTACTCGGTTCTCTCTCTAGTCTTTTTAAGGATCACAACATTTCTGTTCTTTCACTTTGTCTCTTTTCCAACTTTTGACATTTACAGAAACATAAGAATTCTTCTGAACATGTGTAGAAGTGTCAGGGTTGCTACAATAATTGTTTGCTACCACCTCTTTAATAAGAGCTTTGGCTTCTTTTTTTTCATTATTGTACCCTTGTGAGAATTGGAGTTAATGAATTCTAAATCTCCTGTTGTTATGCTCTGGCATGGTGCTGTGCTGTGCTGTCCTCCTCTACAGATCAGCAAAAAGCTTTTCCTATTTCCCAGCTCCTGTGTAATGTAAGAGTTTCCATCTTTTTTCTCCCCTTCTCTTTTTTTGATGTAACTGGACTAGAATTTAGCTTTTGGGCGCAGCTCTGAGGAACAGGTGGTGGACAAGCTGGGCTAGGACAGGAGTGAGTTGGTGGTCTGAGTTGGAGGCAAACCTCTGAGCAGGAGGATCCTTCTTGCATCATCCTTGCTTCCAGCAGTTACGGAGAAGAGGGGAGTAATTTGTTACTAATCTTCTTTCTCACGCTAGCTTAGCCACTCCGCATGGCAGATAGTGGTGAGGGGACAGAGCCAACCATTGCCTGTCTCTTACTCACCAGCTCTTAGTCGGCCCTATTGAAGTCTGCTATCTGAATCCATGGACCCAACTACCCCTGCTGTGTGGAAAAGGTTTCTCATTTCTCTGTGCAGGTATTTAATCTGAATTAGACAGTAAGAGAAGTGTTTAGTTTAGGTAAGTGCCAAAGCTGCAGTGATTATTCAAATCTTGTCAGAGCCTTTTGGGTGGAGTTATGAAACCTCTCATGAAATAGTTGATCCTGTGTTTTTGGCATTGTATGTGCTTACACCTTCTAGCAGGGAGGATAGAAAGAGCTACCCTTCCTCCAGATCTCTGGCCATAGCCAGCAGTGGGGAATCTAGGGATAAATAAAAAGTAAAAAGACCTTTAAAACAGAACGTAGAAATGCCAAAGGGTGTTGCAAAAGTTTGAACCCATTCCTATTTTATCTGACTTCAGATATATCCCCTCTGGTTTCTGCACTTCCAAGAGCATATGGAAATGCTATGCAAAGTATTACTATGCAAAGTAGCCCTTGCCTACGGCTGCCCAGACAGCAGGTGTCTCCTGTCTTGCAATTCCAGGGATAGTACAAAGACTTCCATCATGCCATCATCTTGACATCATCAGGAATGGCAACTGCTTGTTTTCCTTGTGATATATTATGCTGAAACAACATAAATGTCAACTGGCTGCCTGCACGTATTACACTGGGAGAAAACAGCATTGCTCTGAACGTCTAACTTCATTTGCGGGCAAACCGAAACACTTATATCTTTAAAAAAATAAACAGAGTAGAATATTGCAACCCAAGGAATAGTTAAAATCAAATTTGCTTCTTATATCTTGTGCCACCTCCCCTTTCACACTGCTAGGATGATTTTACGTGCATTCTTACCTCTTGGTCCCAGCCAGTTTCTCCTCACTTGTGCTGGTCCTGGCCATTGGCATAAGGCTGTATTCATTTGTCTCAGACCTTTGTCTGTTTAGTGATAAAATGATCCTAAACAAAAAATACTAAATGTTGTTACCTCCCTCACTGCAACGGGTGTCCTGACACCCTGTTTGGTTTTGAGGAAAATGGTTTATAAAAAAAGTGAAAGCCAGTCTCTGTGTTATCATCAAATTTCAGAAAGGTAACCCAGGGCATGGCTTGAATGATGGGATTCTCCTTGGCAGGAAAATGTATAAGATCATTTAAATTAAATAGGAAACTCTGTATGCTCCAGCAAAGACTTGTTACATTGCTGTAATGCATTTGACAATTTTGTAAAAGATGAGTTCTTTTTACATAAAGATGTGTTTGATCCAGCGTCATTATCTTAGTTTGAAATCGCATAAATAATTGCATATGATAAATCCAGTTAATTTTAAAGAGCACACTTAGGAAAACACAAACTTTAATAGGCATAATCTGTCTTCTAGCTTTGACAGTACACCTATCCCTTTTTTTTTCAGCTCCTGGCTGGGATGGTGGAAATAGATTCACGACTGTTCTCAGGACAGTTCAGAAACAGTAGGTTAGAGCTGAACCACCGGATATTCAGAGATTAAGCCTGCCTTGTCATGGCTGCAGTTTTAAGAAAACTATTTCAAGGACTGATTGCAGTATAGTCACAGTATCATGGAGCTCTGTACAGCCTGCAAAGGGCCTCCAAATATCTATCCAAACTCTTGCATTGGTTTTGCAGCCTGTGCTGTATTCCTGGCTGCCACAGCTAAATCTTCTACCACTACCCAGTTTAAATACTGGGTAGGTATCCTCTAAACAGGTAAGCTTATGTGGCAGGACTTACAGTGCACTTTAGTGCAAATTGTATTTAAGTTAGTGGACCTATTTTTGCAAGCCACGTTATTCATATGCTTATATGTTTGCTAGGTGCTGATATTATGCATGGGCCTCTTTTTAATAAATGGAGAGGGTCAGCACTTGGACTGCAGTTTGTGTGTACGTATCTGTAAATTAGATGCATATGAAAAATTGTACTCACCATACATAAAACAAAGATATTAAGGCTTCCAGGAATTATGCAGAAGGTAAGAAGTGTTGCCTGTTATCGTCCTCTTAAGAAGAAATGATAAATTAAAGGAAAAAATACTACACTCATGAAACACTCCCATTGCACAGTAAAACTAAATTCAAGTAATAGCAAAAGATTAAGTTGTAAAGATGTCTACATTACACTATGCATTATATTCTGCTATGCTATATTTTGCAGTTCTACTGTTATAATTTTTGTCTTAGTTGGTTTTCTCTTTACCCTGCAACAGGGTGTTAGCTTTTGTTTTGCAGTTACTGATTACTGTGCAATTGCTCGAAGTCAAGCAAGTCAGGGGAATCATGACCATAATGCATTGCAAGAGACTTCATTTTTTGTACTTTTCTTCTGATACCATGGAGGCTGTATTTACCAGAATAATTTAGTAGAGTATAGTTTTATCATAATGCTTCGAAGTAACTACAAACCTCTGACAGCTGCAGCTGTTTTCAGACCCTGTAATGAAATGGAAGATGAGTCAGACTGACACTGTGCCAAGGGATGCTGCCAGTGCAATACAACCTCCGTGATACCTCCAGTGAGGAAAGCAATGTCAGTGAAGAGGAGGTGTCTAGGAAGGTTGAGCCAAAATATGCGTCAGTGACAGATCTCAAGAAAGAAGCTACATCCCCTAGAAGGGAAGTTAATAGATTTAAACCTGTTCATCTGAGTTTGACACTGTCAGCTTCATCACTTGAATGGGCAGACCATGTCTGCTACACAGTGCTCACTGGAGAATGTACTTGAAGATGTGCACGTCTGCTGGTAGCAGGATCAATGAGTTTGGAGGGCCCCACTGACTCAATGATGTGTCCCCCAGTGCCTTCTTCCAGAAGTTTCACTGCATATAATGTTGTAAAAGAGAAATGTGGGTAGACGGGGAAAATGAGACAAATCAACAGCATTAAAGTGGTGGGCTGCACATACAAGGTAGCTGATTCCAAGATGGAGATTTTTTACTTTAACAAAAAAGAGGAAGGAAAGTGTAAAAAGCAACCGTGACAGGTTCTGTCAATAACAGAACAGCATATAGGGAATTAAACCCAGGAAAATCTAAAGCCACAACCCTACAATCTTTGCTATATAGAAAATATTAGAAAACTGTGAGGTTTTGGAAAACTATTGCTCAGTTTGTAGCATTATGAGCTTTTATCAAATGGGATGTGTGACCTGCTAAGCAACTCAATAAATGTAATCCAAGATATATATGCAACTGTCCAAAGGGCATCTCAGACAGGGATTCCTATAAATTTAGATATTAAGTTGATACTAAGGAGGAGAGAGAGCACATTTTGATCCCCCAATCACCTCCAGCAACCACACTTTGCTCTTTGGTATGCTCTCACTTGCTGAGTAAGTAGAATAGTACTTGGTGTGAGCTTGCTGGCTCCTGGCAGCACCATTTACTAAATAGCAACAAAATTAAGGGCTAGTATTATTTACAGTGGACCTTTCCTCAATAAGTCAGTCAGTTTTTCCATGCAAAACGCTATGGGCAGGAAGGATAATTTAGTGTCTAGGACAGGATTAGAAACCAGCTTTATAAGAATAGAAGAACTCTCTGCATCCTGTCAGAGGCCATTTAGTCTGCAGTGTTTGCTAATATGAGATCCTACAGAAAGAGGGTTAAAATCTTAAGTCAAACTGTGGGCAGCTGGATGTTCCTTTACATCTGGAAACACAATGGCTGATATACCCTCATTTTTTTTAGCTTATGTAACTGCATGAAACTATTTAGACTTCTGAGAAATAGGCAGCTTCAGGGACAGCTGAATTTGTTCTGACAAAACCTTTTCTTCCTGTGCAAGAGCTGGCCACCCTCGGTGTTCTTTCTGCAAGTGCTAGGAAATTACACCCTTACCTGGAGGGTAGCAGAGTTTCTTCAGGGAATGATGGATTTTTGCATTTTCCTTGAATTTCCAGAGGCCTTTTCTTACATTCCCACCAGTACCTGCATCGAGGAACACTGCTAGGCTCAGTGGGATAAGTACTTGGGGAGAAGCATAGCTCTGTGCAAATATGTTTGTTCATACACCAAAACTGTATGAACGAGTATGGCTAATCTAACATGTTGGTTGGCATCATTGTGGCTTACACTAGAGCTATTTCAGTTATTCAGTTACTCATATCATCTTCAGACTAAATATCCCTTTGTGCTTTAACCTCACTTCATAACCCAAGAGAGGCTGAAGTTATCAATAAAATCAATCCACTCTTTCATACTTTACATCACTTTGAATCTTTGCACTGCTTCCTCTGTCTTCATCATGCCTAATTGCATTTCATGTTCTCACTTTCCTAAATCCTGAAAATGTCGTAATCCAGCCTTAACTTTCTTTGCTTGCATCTCTTTCATCCTACCTATCACAACATCCAAACATTTTCTTTCACAACTCCCTCTTTTTCTGAGGCCTCTTGTAGAAATGGAATTACCTCTTAGTTATAGTTTATAACTTTTATCGTCTTGTTTAAAATCTTCCTTAAGTTCTTATTGTCCTGAAAACACTAACTCCCTCTGAATTAAGACTATTTGTGTGTCAGTAGCCTTCTTACAGACGTTTGACTATCAGGACAAAGACTGTCTTATCCTGAGATTTATACAACTCCCAAATCAGGATAAAAGTTGACCTGTGTGGTGTGTCGCAGACCTGCATAGCAACAGGGAGAAGATAACATAGGATTTTAACTTTCTAATCCATTGTATAACTCATTCAGTTCCTGAGGATGCCATGTCTACTCCAGTTGCCGGGCTTAGCAGCTTTAAGTGACTAGAAAGCCAGAGGTGTACTGCTCCCAGTTCAATGGTTTTCATTATCACTGGCAAAGGGAAATGGAGATTTCCACCCATTTTCCTCAGTTCTTTAGGTATGAGAACTACAGCAGAGACTGGCTTGCTCAGTGTGCCACTTATCCCACTGGATGGGATTATAAATTCTGCTCTGCATATTTCTTTTTAAGCAGTATAAACTCCATTGGCATACCTGCTAATTTTTAGTAAAATAAGACTAGGATTTTAAAAACTAGGAGCCTGAACATGGGTTCTTAAACCCATATTCAGATTACTGTGACTAACTTTGACAGCACTGCATAGGCTGCAGCTCCCTGTGACGACTTAGGGCTTCTGGAAACTAGACTAAAATTTGAATATTTGGTTTGGTAGCCACCTTTAAATTCTGTCTTTTTTTAATATTTTTTTAAACCAGGCAGAAGCATATTCAGGAAATTATGTGACATTCACTAATGTGATATTTATCCCTATTCATAACATTTAATGCCAAGGAAAAGTGATAGTGCTACACACAACCTACTGGCTGATCCTTTTGACATTGCAGAAATCTGATAGTTTGTTTTTTTCCCTCTATTTTTATAGTTCTCTGCAGCTTGATCCTTGGCAAAAGCACATGACAGACAATAATTGCAGAACACTAACAAAAGAAACAAGAGAGGGTGAGAGATTTGAGACAGGAGATAGATAGGAGTGAGCAGGAATATGAAGGAGGGACGTAATCATAGAATCATAGAATCATTTGGGTTGGAAAAGACCTTTAAGATCATCGAGTCCAGCCATCAACCATGCCCACAAAAACATGTCATGAAGTGCCCTATCTACATGCTTTTTGAATACCTCCAGGGCTGATGACTCCACCACTTCCCTGGGCAGCCTGTTCCAATGCCTAACAACCCTTTCAGTAAATAAATATTTCCTAATATCCAATCTAAACCTCCCCTGCCGCAACTTGAGGCCATTTCCTCTCATCCTATGTAATAGTCTCTCCTGGAATACACTGGAAGTCCCTGGACATGTTAGCCAGGTGGCTGCTGGTGAAACTAGCAGGAGGGTTTAAGAAAAGGCCATTTTCAGGTAGTCCCAAATACCAGACAGCCTAAGAATATGCAACAGAACCTGAGAGTGCTCCTGGTCCACTTCAGTGTGCAGTTAGCTGAGATGAGTGATGAAGCTATCCATAACTGACAAAGGAGAGTGAGAAGAAACTAGTTGAGATTATAGTAACTGCTTAAACTGCTAACCCATATGTATGAGAAGGCAGTAGTAGAGGGAGTGTTGAGTACCATCCAGGTGACTTGGCCAAAATGCCTGTAGGAATGATTCTCTGTGTGACTTACAAGGAAAAAGTGTTGTGACTGACAGTCTGGGACTGTGGCTGGTTCCTGCTGGGCAGGGCAAGGGATGGACTGCTACTGCCTGCCTGCAAAGTTTATACAAAAAAGCATTTTCAACCATATAAATGATAATTTATTGGTGATCTATGTCAAGCCACAGAACTTTTTTTTAAATTTAGCACTTGAAAGAAAAATGTTTGTCAAGCTTGTTTAGGTGCCAGTAGATGGCACGTAGTCTTCCTGCTTATGCAGCTAATATGCAGGGAAAAAGTCCTGCGGAAGCAATCCCACAAGCATTATTGAACTGGTAATAAGAAAGCAGTGATGGCAGAGTGCACAAATGCTGTTCAGACCCAGTTGGGCTTCTCATGTGTTTGTATTGTTATGGTTCCAGACTGTTAATACCCTAAGCCTCAGGCTCTAACTTGAGCGGGAAGGGTTTATTTTTGGAAGAAGAATTTTTCCCATAGATGAGTGCCTGCAATACCAACTTTTTTTACTTTTTTTTTTTTTAATAAACCATGCAGTAAAACTTAGGCTAAACTGAAAAGATTTGGCCCAAAACATCATTGTACCACTGAGAAAGGAATAGTCAGAACCCAGACTGTAAAGTCTATACGCTGAGATGCACTGCACTGCCAACAGTGTGTCTAGGAGGTGGTGGTGGAGAAGAGATGTAGCTGGGTGGCTCATGTATGCAAAGACGAAAGGCTTTGGCTGACTTGCAATTCTGTGGGTGCACAGCCACTGCAAGGGTGAAAACCCACACTGGGCTGATCTGCTGTAGCCGCGCCGGGAGAAGCTGCACAGTCCCTGGGGTTTGGTACACGTGAGGCAGCTGCTGGGAGGGGTCTGTGGAAGAGGGGAGGAGCACATGAGAGAGCTCACTTTTGGGCATCCAAGATGTTGTTGTAGTTTTGAGCCTAAAAATCTGTCATAATCATTAATCTCTGTGAAAGATGCATTGAGCAGGGCTCTCTGCGCATCTACACTGGAGCACTGACATGTGGGCTTGTCATTGTAAGGGGTATCACCATTGAAATCCAATATATGAGACATCTTATCCTAAAATTCACTTCTGCATTGCCCTCTAAAACCTATTTGATAAGGGCATAGTTCAGCTCCCTAAACATATGTGTTTAGTGCCATCAGAGGTGTCTGCAGTTATTTAGTGATATGGAAGAGATGGATTTGACACAAGACTTATTGATGGCCCACATGCTCTTCAGGGGCAACAGGAGGCCATGATGGATACCAGAGGGCACTCTCAGATGGCTGTGTGCAATCATGTTTAAGTAACTGAACTGAGCCCAATGACTAGATCTCCACCAACTGCACAGTTGGGAAAGACAAGTTCAGACGCAGAAGCTGGCACTGCCCTCACCAAAACTTAAGCACAAGGGATCTCACCCAAAAAGCCAAAAAAAGTGTCTGTTCTGAACTTTGTATGTGCAGTCCAGGGCAAAAGTGAAATATACCCCCTTGGGATTTCTCTTCCAGGGTTCACAGACCCAGAAAGCAGCGTACACCTCAGACTAGGAGCCAAGGACTAAGACTGAAAGTCATATCTCTGGGGTGCTTTTCTTTGACCCAATAGCTCACATGGATCTTCAAATCCCATGACTTGTCTCTGTTTATTCCTTTATATATAAAATATTCTTTCTAGCCTACTTTCACCAGGCTGTTTGTGAAGCTTAATTAATACAGTAAGTCCTTGTTAACTGACTTTAATAGTATTTTTTAATCTTTAATCTTACCTCTTTATGTAACTTTTTGAGTTACAGCCTATCTTTAAAATTCATGCTTGATATTCTCCAAAAACTTCCAATCAGAATCTTCTACATATGGGGTTTTCCCCAAGCAAATCTTCTCATCACTCATTTACAAGACACCACTAATTTCCAGGCCAGTGCTGACTTGGAGTGAATAGAGTTACGAAGACTTTGGAAATAGTAGTAGAAACCAGCACTGTACTCCTGTTAAAGCCAATAGGTGTTCATAAATGAAGCTAGGGTGGTGCCACCACATTCCCATCATTCAGCCATATTAAGTATGTTACATAAAAGATGACATTTCTTAGTGCAGAAAGGGAGTATGCCATTCCTTTCATTACATAATGTACATAGGAAGAAGGTAAATCTTCAGCATCCGTCGAGTTCAAGGGGAACCACAAAGTTATGAGGACTGGTCAGGCTCATAGAGCAAATGATGAAAACTGAATAACCCTTGTTTCTTAGTGAGAAGGTGAAGCCCTCCACCAAAGTGGAGATTCACAGCTAATTATTGCAGGTTTGCTTTGTGCTCCCAAAGGATAGTGCTGCCTTTTCAGTTATGTCCCCTGCAGCCCATGGTCAGTCTCCTCAGTGAATCAGTGGGACCCTGCAGTGGTTCACTGAAGGTTGAAAGGAATTTGATTTTTTTTCATCCAATAAAAAAGCAAAAAGATTTGGATAAATTAAAGAAAAAGTCTATCTCCACACAACAGACATTTTTGGAATTAAGAGATCAATGTGCAGTACTTCACACGTATCTCAGTTATCTTCCAGAATAGGAAGCGGATGTTTATAAACTGTGGACCTCAGACACAATGAGGGTATAATTTCCCATTAAACCTAACACTATGTGTGTGTAGGTTGCAGCTAAGAGGGACAGTCCCACTCCCCTGCCTGTGGCTGTGCGTTCCCTTTGTCTCATATCTAGCAATCACAGGGCTGCTAGAGAGTATTGCTTCAGCTATCTAAGCCAGCAGAAATAAAGTACCTCCTGCTTCAAATGAGTAGGATTCACTCAGATCAGTAGGCTGAACTGACTCATCCTGCATACTCTTAGAATCACAGAATCATAGAATGGTTTGGGTTGGAAGAGACCTTGAAGATCATCGAGTTCCAAGCCCCCTGCCATGGGCAGGGACACCTTCCACTAGACCAGGTTGCTCAAAGCCCCATCCAACCTGGCCTTGAACACTTCCAGGGATGGGGCATCCACAACTTCTCAGGGCAACCTGTTCCAGTGCCTCACCACCCTCACAGTGAAGAACTTCTTCCTTACATCTAATCTAAGTCTACCCTCTTTCAGTTTAAAGCCACTACCCCTTGTCCTATCACTACATGCCCTTGTCCCATCACATGCCCTTGTAAAAAGTCCCTCTCTGGCTTTCTTGTAGGCCCCTTTTAGGTACTGGAAGGCTAGTATGAGGTCTCCCTGGAGTCTTCTCTTCTCCAGGATGAACAACCCCAACTCTCTTCATAGCAGAGGTGCTCCAGCCCTCTGATCATCTTGGTGGCCCTCTTCTGGACTTGCTCCAACAGGTTCATGTCCTTCTTTTGTTGGGGGCCCTAGAGGAGAATGCAGTACCCAAGGTGGGGTCTCACCAGAGCGGAGTAGAGAGGGACAATCACCTCCCTCGACCTGCTGGTCACGCTTCTTTTGAGGCAGCCTAGGATATGGTTGGCTTTCTGGGATGCAAGTGCACATTGCTGTGTCATGTTGAGCTTCTCATCAACCAACACCCCAAGTCCTTTTCCACAGGGCTGCTCTCAATCAACTCATTGCCCAGCCTGTATCTGTGCTTGGGATTGCCCTGACCCACATGCAGGAGACCTTGCACTTGGCCTTGTTGAACTTCATGAGGTTCGCACAGGCCCACCTCTCAAGCCTGTTAAGGGCCCTCTGGATAGCATCCCTTCCTTCCAGTGTGTTGACCAGTTGACCACACCACATAGCTTGGTGTCGTTGGCAGACTTGCTGAGGGCACACTCAATCCCACTGTCCATGTCGCCAACAAAGATATTAAACAGTGCCGGTCCAGCACAAGTAAGAGAACAAGACCATCTGGCTGAGGGAGGAGGAAGAGAAGAAGGAGGGGAGAATGGGCCCATCCTGATAGCAGCAGTCTGCAGCAGCACTGGATTACGTGTGTCAGGAAACTATACCATTAATAGGTCGAACAAATTAGCCTGGTGTATTATACTGTTATAATTATACTGCAGTTATGCTAAGAACAAGTGATTTAATAGATAAAAGATAATACCAGCCACAGAACTTGATACCTTTTATTCCATCTATTCATATGCAGCAGTATTTTTTAGGCATTGTAAATAGTAATAATACCTTATAGTAGCAACTGAGATTAAGGTTCCACTGTGTGAACAGGTACTAATGCACACTTTCTAAGGAAACAAAGAAGGTGTGATAATAGCTATAGGGTAAAAGAATGGGTTATCATCCCCACTTTACAAAGAAAGAACTGAGGTATGCCCCAGTAAAGCAAGCTGCTTATGATGATGTGTATGAACTCCTTTGGACATCTGGGAATTGAATGTATTTCTATTAAATACCTTCATAGAATGATTATTATATAGTGAGGGTGACCTTAGATGGTGGCAATCTGAATGGAAACAGCAACTTTGACAACATTTCCAGGCTATCAAATGGTTAAGAGTGAATTTTAAAGTTCTGTTTTCAGCCCCTTCATGGTTGGGACTTGGATGCTTTGCTTTGAATGCTAACGAATTATGACACTGGGATTTACATAATTCATTCTGAATTGTTTAGATATTTATCTACCTCTATGAAGTATTAAAATTTGTAAGACTGCAATATTTAAAATTCTAAAGGAGACCAAATAAATTTTCTAAGTATCAATGTATTTCTAATACTTTCATTTAAAGGCTTGTGACAATTTTAACATAGAAGACTGGTATTATATAAGCACTAATTAGAAAGTCTGCCTCTGTCATTGCAATAATTTTAAAATTGTCTCAGAAATGTTAATCAAGGTTATTTGGAATCCCCTGTGCTAGCATTTCCCATAATACAGGGTGTGCATTTTTGGGTACAAAAGGTACCTGCTGAATTTTGACACTGAAACTTGCTAATTGTAACCAGTAGGGAAGCAGATTTGGAAAAAATTGTTTGGGAAAATTTGTGCTATAGCTGGGCTAGTTATGGATTTCAGGATTTTCCAGGGCTAAATTTCTACAGTCATGGTTTTGAAATTCTGCAGACTTCCAATAAGACAGATCAAATGCACTGAGAATAGTTTAAAATTAATCCACCAAGTTCAATGGTGAGATGCTATATTCACATCAGAAAACACAAAAAATGCAATTCTGAGAGAGAACCCAAGACCAGAGTCCTAGGTTTATAATGATGAAGGGGCATTTTCCTCATCCCAAGCCTCACAGGCCAGTGCTGGAGACACCGTACCAGTGTGATACACCATAATCTGCTAGGGCAAATCATGTGCTCTTTGTAAGCTGCTGAGGTAAATTTCACATCCTTAATGAACAGATCAAATCAGGGCCGAAGAAACTTCTGTTTGATATACTGCATCGGGCATTCACAGTTAGGCAGATTTCAGTACGATGGAGCATGTAAACCCAGCATGGGTCTTCCTTACCTAGGCATAGATGAGGTGAGGAGCTGCTCCCAGTTTCACCTGTGGAAGTAAGAACAAAAATCTGGGCTGCAATGTCTCTCTCCTCTCCTGGCTGAAGGGTTGTCTTTCAAGTTTTGTCTTAAAAACAGAGTGAAATAAGCTCTGTCTCTCTTGAAGTCAGTGGCAAAATTTCCATCACCTGCCTTTCTTAGCAATCCTCATCTTAATTTTTTCTTACTGATCCAGCCAAGCAGTCAACAGAAAGAAGCTGCTCTCCTTCCTCCTCCTGCCATTTTGCCTGCTGCCCTGACCTAGGGACTAGCTCTTGACTTTGATGCCGAGTGCCTCAGTGTGCTGGAATTTACTGTCAGAAAGGAAACACTCTGACTGCTATAGGACACCATGGGGCATGTGTTGCTTACAGAGTAATGTCATTCTTTGGGTCATTGTAAGGCAGAAGGTAAAGATGACAAGTGGTGTTTATCTGTCAACGACATCTTGTACATGCCTTGAAGTGTCTCCAAGCTGACTGTCTTGGAAAAAAAATTCAATCTAGGCTTTCAAGTTTAATCTTCCCTCGTCTTGCTACATAGAGTAAGACCCCATTTGTGGATGCTACATTTATACAGAAAGTATTTCTCATCACTTCTCAACCAAGGTCATGTCTCATTTACATGGCAGAAAAGTAGAGTGCATGGCAGAGTAGGAAAGTCTTTTTTCCTGGCAGGTCTACAGTACAAGGCTGTGATTAAACTGAACTGGCCAGGTAAATCCAGGTGTCTTTCACCACCACCAGTAAGTTCAGCAAAGATGTCGGACAAAAAGGACTGCCTTCACAAATTAGATGGGAAATTAAGAAGTAACAGATATCCTGAGATGCAGCATTCTTCCATGGTGAGGTGCTTCCCTCTCTCACAAAAGCAGAAGTTGTGCATTTTTTGGTTGTATATTTTTAGTCTTCCACTTGCCAGCATTGTAGAAATTGAAATAATTTATTTGTTATTTTTATTGGCAGAAAATAAAAAATGCTCTGCAGATTATCAGTAATATCAAAAGAAATAAATTCACCAAAGCCTATAATGTCCTATTTTAGATAGCATATGTGGCAAAGGCAGAATCTGAGCACAACATGATGTCACTATGATGTGATTCTGGTGGGAGGGGCATGGGACTTGAATGGGGCTTGGGCACTGTCAAACCTCATTCCAGCATTCTCCTGGAGAAGCGCGTTTATGGGTTCATCCTGATGGGAGAGAAGGCTCCATCTGCTGCTGCTTCTTACCCTTCATCCTTGGGCTCAGTAAACAACTGTTTCCTAGAGGCTCCAAACTTCCAAATATTAAAACTGGTTAAAATGGTTTTCTGTTATGTAAGACTTCAAAACTTTGGATTCTTTGTTGGTAGCAAACCAAGATGCTGTTTATTTTTTTAATGAAAATGCATAGACACACCATCATTTTGGGGGTTATTTCCAGATTTCATTCTGTGTGGACTGGGAATCCTTTCCCTTTCTCATCTAAACTAACAGTTTCTGCCCAGCATTCTTATTTCATTCGATCACCTTTTCTCAATATCAATAAAACTTTTCAGTGGAAAACTTTAAATAGTTTGGTTAAAGATTTATCTCTGAGGTCTTCTGGGAATGTCCTGATCCTTTGGCTTGCTGACAAGATGAAGATTTTTCTCTGGCAACAAACAGACAGTGACTTACTAGAATAGAGACTGAAGTAAGTCAGAGAGTTCAGTCCTAGGAATAGCAGCAAATATGAAGTTATGGATGCAGATCTAGCAGCTGCAAGAGCAAATAGGGGCTTTGGATGTTTGACCAAGGGAATTTATTAAAAACAGACAAGAGAGAATGATTTAATTATCTGACGCCTTGGTTAACTGCTGTTTGGAAACTGCTCAAGGAGCTGAACAGAGTTAAAATAGGATACTTATGTTTTGGAAAGAGACCACAGAAGATTAATTGGGACAGGCATGGAAGGGAAAGGTTCAGAGAGCTTAGCATGTTTGGCCCCTGAGGTGGCTGAGAAGAGGGCTTATGGTGGTACACAAAAGCCATACTGCAGTGAGGATAAATTTTGGTCAGAAGACATTCACCTTACAGAAGGGCAAAATACAAGGTCACATGCCTATTTATGGAAGGAGAATATCAAGTTATGAGAAGGGATGTTTCCATCCATAGACATAAGGCTGCCTGTGCAAACAGGGATGCTTTTAGCAATAGGGCAAGTTAAAGAAAGGATGGCTGGGGATGGCACAACCTCTAGTTCTATCTACCAAGGTACTGGAGTTGGGCTAGAAACAAGGTGGAGCTCAGCTCTTTCCACCTCACATTTTCTGTAAAGTGTCCGGCTCAGTCATTTGGCAAGTAAGCTGGCAGCTGAGTCAGAAAGTGGTTTGTGGGCCTTTCACTTGCTCAGGAGTTGTGCATTCAGCACAGAGGAGCTAAATGCTTCCTTTTCTGGCACAGCTCCTTCACAAGATGAGTTGCAATCAAGTCAGTGGAGTCATTGCTGTATACAGGGAAGCAGAGCAGGACTGCAGGAAGAAAATGGTTAAAAAGCTGAACTTCATAGAATGAATAGATAAATGCATTTATTAACAGAGAGTATACAGGTTGGGTGGATGGATAATTGTAAATATATTTAGACATTTCTGTGATCTAAGAAGCACCAGCTTACAGATGACCAAGATGGAAAAAACCAAAAAAGATCAGGTGTTTCCTTGTCTTCAGTTTTTTCCTTCTTTTTTAACCAGCCTTAAAGCAATTTGGGCAATTGTTGGCCAAAATCAACACTTCTCCTGCATGCAGTGATGAGGCAAGTTTGGTGACTACCATGCAGTCTTCAAATGTGGAAAAGAAGTATAAGAAGGCAAGCTCTGAATAGCATCTATCCAACAGCACCAAAGTATTAATAATTGTTACGGCACAAGCAAGATGGGGTCAACATTGTGACAACATTTGTGCAGGAAGAGAAATAAACTAAAATGCTGAGGTTTTCTTAGATTGGAGTATAAAGTATCTGCAGGTGCTTGAGACATGGACTCAGCTGGGAACTGTACTGAAACAAATAAAATATGGCTTACTTCCTTAGGAAATAAACTGCTTTCCCCATCACTGCTACTGCTAAGGTACACTAAGGCATCACAGCCTAAATCTACCTGAGTGGCATCTTTTATAATACCGTTAAAAATTACATAACAGAAAATTTGAAACATTGGAATTTTTTATGGGGGTAAACCAGAACATAACAGGAAATGCCATGAATTACGCAAGTATAATGTAAGGGTAGGAAAGAATGAAAGGATGAGCAAATTTTCAGGTGATTGCTACTCCAAAGTTCCAGTTTATTTTCTGCAGTTGAAGAGCCTTTTTCTTGCACTCTCAGATGGCCTTCACAAAACATAGACCTCAAGAAACACACATTTCTCCACACGCTTCAAAGGCAACTATAGTGTTTCATGACTTTATTCTACACATAACCTATCTTCCCTTACTGCCTAGCAAGGGTTATAGAGCCAATTTAGTTTTCTAGCCATGTCTATACCAGTAAATAAAGCAGGGCTAGGGCATGTGTTCAAGTGTTGTCCTGTGATTATCCCTGCTGGGTGATGGTTAGCATGTTCCCTGGTACCATTTTGGCCCAGGCCAACTAACACTCTCCCACCTATACTTAAGCATAGCTCAGGGACATGCCAGCAACCATTACCTATGGGCATTTTGGCTGCAGTCTCCCTGTTTTGGGTTAGAGAGCGAGTTTTGCTGTGTGGATGAGAACCACACACTTTCACTTGGCCTCTGGGCCAGTGAGTGATCTCAGTACAGATTTATTTAGTAGTAAAAAGGTAGTCTATGAGTTAGATTCTGTTTCCCTGAATATCCTTCTTCCTCTTCCTGCAAAGGAAGCCTTTTAAGGTTGGAAGGATAAGCACTGGCCTCCAATCCTTTCTCACCATGAGATTGCAATGGAGATCCTCTCTAACCCATGCAGTGCTAGACTGCGACCATATTTAATCCTGTTTGTATTAACAGGAATCTCCAGACATGCAGTTCTCAGCACCTCTTGGTACACAATGGGTGAAATGCAAAGCAAACTTCTTTTACATCTTACAAGGAGCCGCTCAGGAAACACCATGCTGGAGAGAATCAGCAGTCACTCTTCATCCCCCTTTGGGTCCAGCCATCACAGCGTTTGGTGCCTGGATGTGAGTAGAAGAAAGGAGAACAAGAAAAAATGATCTCTGCAATGTTATCTGTTCATGCACTAATTCCCCACTGCCACCACAATCACATGTGGACGGACAAAATCCCCAGTTACCTATTCAGGGTAGCATTCTTTTCACTTTCCAAGGACAGGAATTATTTCAGTGATATAAAGAGGATTACCTACATGGTGATATGAAACAAAGGAGGAAAATAGCTTCAATGTTCCTTGTTTAGGTTCTTGTAGGCAGGGGTCTGGCCTTTCTCTGTATTTTATAGGCACATGAATCAGTCAAATAATAAAACACCACGATGAGCACAGCAGAAAAAGCCAGATGATAGCCTGTTCTCTTAAAAAAAGGAATGAAATGCTCATCCCTTATAAGATGTCTATGAAGTGGCTAAATAGCCAGAAAACAACAGATTGTAGAGGAAAGAATCACGCATTAGCTACAGGATAAACAGGCACATATCCACTCTTCCATCTCTAACTCCTGTTCCAAGACATAAAATATGATTTCCATAACATTTTGGTGTATTTAGACACTGAGCAGTCTATCTAGTAGCCTAGTTCTTATTGATATGTGATCATGATATGAAGATGTGTTTTAATAGCATGAAACCCTTGAGGACCACTTCATCTATTGCACTAATCACTACAGTTTTGTCTCAAAATCCTAAAAGGGCATAAGAAAATAAATCCTAGTACCCCCTGATTAACTTGACCTACATTTCTGTTACCTATGTATTCATAGTTTAAATAGGAGCTTAAGAGAAGGGCAGCCCAGTGGCTTAGTTTAGTAGCTCGTGTGCGTGCTACAGATAGGATTTCCATTCCTTCTGTCTGGTTTCCTGGCTTGGCAAAGGCTAGGAGGGTTGCATCTCCTGGATGAGTGGAAAAGAGAACATCTCATCTCTCAGCAGTGACCTCTCCAGTTAATGAGGTAGCAAGTGCTGAAAGGAAAACTATAGTCTCTACTGAAGCCAAAATGAAGATGGCTACAGGGAAAGGACCCAAGGAAGTGCAGCAAATGTAAACAGAAGGGAGATACAGAGGGTCTTCACTGCTCCACAGAGGAACACAAGAATCTTTTTTTCTTCGTTAATACCGCAAAGTACTCTACTTCTCACTCCATCTTTCTCTTAAAAGAAGGAAATGAAGTTTCACTGCAGGCATGCTGGCTATAATTATTTGTCCCTTTTATGTTGTGGAAAAAGGTGTAGATGTATATAGGTAGTTCCTATAAGTTCTGTGGGCAGGAGGGGCTCTTTAATAGCATGGCAGTCACTTTTTCAACCTCTGTGTGTGTATGCATGTCTGCATGTTACAGAGAGAGACGCAGAGAGTGAGCGGTGTGGCTGAATTTAGAAAGTTGTAGATGTTCTCATCAGCCTCATGCAATGCAGCAGAGATTCCTTCCAAAAGCTAAGGGAGCAGAGGCTGCAGACAACAGATGTGAGAGGGGTTCCCATAACCGTCAATTTTCAAAGTGTTTGCACTGAAAAGAGAGGAGGTGCTATTTTGATTGATATTTCAGTCGCAGTATATAAAGCAGAGGAATTCTTCTAACCCTCTGCTTGTCATACTGATCTGCATACTCTCTCAGCTGGACTTGGGGCTACTACTTACTGCATCTGAAAGACTGAACCTCACTGGGAGTAAAGAATTCTTGTAACAATGCCGGAACCCACCAAGAAAGATGGTAAGCATAACAAATATTATATGAACATTTCTTACTTGCAGGAATTATGAGTACACACACACACACAAAACACTTTTTAGACCATCTTGCATATTTCAGCGCCAAA
>VYZV01021095.1:0-10053 GCA_013401275.1 Pandion haliaetus
AAAAAAATTCACTAACTGCTGTGTAAAAAAGCGCTATCTTAAATGTTTTAAACTGATCTTGCACTCTTTAATGACAGTCTCCTAGCTCCAGTATTGTGGGATTGTATTCTAAACTCGTCTATCACTTGTTTGATTCTGTTAATCTTAATCATAGCCTCACCCCATCTTTCTCCTCCTTGTATTGAACAGTCACAAGCCTGTTTGTTAGTAACTCCTTGTACAGCAGCTACTGCATTCACTTTTTCAATTGCTTTTCTCTGTACATTCTTGAATTCTACTACTTCTTTCTTCAGATGCAGAGATCAGAACTTTGTGTAATAATTGAAGATGTGACTGTGCCAAGGTTTTCTAATGAAAAATGTGCTTTTCCTTGCTCTCAATTCCCTTCCCAATGATGCTCAATATTTTGCTGGCTTTGTTTTTGCTCTTGCCAGGTACATAACTGACATTTTTAGATATCTGTCAACAATGACACAAAGATTTATTTCCTGATCTGTTCCCACCAGTTCCCTGTTCAGCATCACACATAAGTGGTTTTTATTATTTTTCCTGGCTGCATTAAGTTGCAATTATCTACTCTGAAGCTCAATTGCCACTGTTTTACCCACTGATTCAACACTGTCAGGTCTTGTGAGAATTCCTTATCATTGGCATCATATTTGACCATGCAAAAAAGCTTAGTTTCATCATAAACTTAGAAATTTCAGTGTATGGTCCCTTCCCCAGGTAATAAAAAATAAAGTGTTCTCCAAATTCTGTACAAACTTGTTTGTCCAGCCAGGAAGATACATACACCTGGTTTAGCACCCTACAGAGTCAGGTGAAATGTTGTATTGCAATTTAGAAGGGGGCTTCAGAGGAAACCAGATACTAGCTATTATCAAACTTTTTGGAACACTGACATTAAGTAAATTTCTTTTAAGCTTTTCACATGGTTTGTTATATACATATCACCTTGAGGAAAGCCATGGATCATTTCTATAAGCATACTTTTTATATAGATATTCATTAACAAAATATGGCATGTAATACTGATACTTTGTGGTTCATTAGGATTATTCATTTCAGTTGTTATTTTTTTAAAAAAATTGTCAACAATATAAAAAAGTGTATAGACAGTAAAACTTTAAAAGATCATTCTCTCTCTTTCAAAGAGTACTAATAATTTGTAATTTACTACCATTTGAGAGGCTTGAAATAAAATGCAGAAAGCCATTATTGTTTTGAGTTGAAACTCAGCATTAGCTTTCTAGAGAGACATGAACCACTTTCTATTATCATCTCCTTTGCATAAATGTACACAAACTGAAAACAAGAGAGGATGGGAAATGGATCACTACTCAAGCAGGTGAGGTATACTGCCAGATTAAATTTCAATTCAGAGCAAAGCGTTTTTAATAATTCAGGCAACAGCTTTTATGATCCAACATATTAGAACAATGGATTAATCAGTCATTTAAAATTTTGTCTTGGAGAATACTAACTAGGTATTTATAGGAATATTTAAAGTCTAAAGTTAAAGAAGATGAACTCCAGCCCTTGGAGGGTGATTTTGACCTCACTTACATTGAACTGAAGTCATAGTTTTGCTCCCATGGAATTTAAGTGCAATGAGAGGAAGTTCTGGTTCTGAGTTTAAATGAAAAATAATTTCTGGTGAAATTTGAAAAGATCCTTGGCGTGTAGATTCAGTCTGTGCAAACACTGTGTTGACAGAAATTGTCAGGGCACTATTCACAGTCTTAGAGTAATAGGCAGACATGGATTTTCACAGTCACAATTTGCATAGAACAGCCACAATTTTAAGGAAAACCGAGCAGTCGCAGAAGGATAGAGATACCATATGACCTGAAAGGAAGTCAAAGTTGGAAGCTTTTAAAGTAACACCTGAGTCTTCTTCCTCTTTTTATTTATTTTATTTGTTTTACACGTTTCTCTTAGGAAGCAGAAATATCCAAATTTCAAAAGAAACACTAAACTCGTATGATATCAGTCATGGTCACTTGGCAGGCTGTTCTTTCTGAGTCTCTGTTCCAGATGCCTGAATGTATTTAAAGTGAGAGGTTTGGTCACTAATTCTGTTCATGACGAGACCTTATTGTTCAACCAACTATTCCAGACTGGGTATCTGGATTACCCATGCAGTTTCTAGCAGTCTCAACAGGTTAAACAGATCTTGGAGTTTCCCTGATGTATCTAAAGAAACAGGACATATGTGGTGGCATTAAGAAACAATGGATAAGCAGGTGAATAAAATCCAAACCATTTGTCCTAAATAATAATATTCCTTCTAAATGGTAAGGAAAAAAAAAGGTAGCTGGACCTCAAGGAAAACAAATCTTAACAATTTGAGACTGGAAGGAGAAATAATTTCTTAGAGGTTTATCATGCTGATGAAAAAAGTGAAGAAGAGACACAAATGGTTTAGAAAAAGACAGAAACTTGATTTTCTTGGAAATGCTGGCTTGCTCAAGAAGTAATATAATTTATTGGGAAATATAAAACTAAAAATTATTGATGATTATGGTAGAATTGCTACTGTAAAATCATAGTTTTTCTTACCAGTTTCTTCTGTTTCCTACTTGTCTTATGATGTTTATATTTCAGCTCCCTAGACAAGAGGCTGGTTACAGAAACAACAGAACTCCTCTTGTTTAACACTAAGACCTATGAAATCTGTGAATTAACACTTATTTTGATAATCTACTGCTGTTCCATCTTAGGCAGTGATTTGCTTACTTCTGAATATCAACCATCATTACTCCTCAATTTCTGGAAACCCTGTCTGACTAGATACAAAGTAAAGACTCCCTGTTGACAGGTTTCTGTTTATCGGTATGTGTGCAAAAGCTGAAGAAAGGAATGTAAGTAGCAAGTAGCCTATATATCTTATGTTTTATCTATACTTGAAATTCATTTTTTAGTGGTGGCACTTCTGGTTATTATACAGACTGCTGACATGGGGGTTTAGTGAGGTTTTCTAAAGTGTCTAGAAAAAAGTTAAAACTGAACAGCATTAAAGCGTTATCTTATTCACATTTTTTATTCATGGATCTACTTTCAAAACATTAGTTGACTTTCTGAGGTGGGGAGAAGTCTTGGGAATAATTTTCCTTCAGTGGGTAGTTTACTGTAAAAATGCTTATTATTAGGTATTTTTAATAGCACTTGAGAAGAAAGGTTGGAAGCAAGCATTCAAGCAGACTCCATTTTTAAAGGTTTGTCATGCATTTCAGTCCCTAAAAGACAACAATAATACATAATATGACACATGATCTTAGCAAAGTACAATGAGACAATGACAATGAATTTTTAAAATATTTTAAAAAGTAAAATTTAAAATAGACCTCTTATTCAGAAGGTAATGAAGATAATTAGTTCTAAACCAGAATATACACATTTAAGAATGTGTGTTAAGCTGTCTCACCTAATGCAGGAATCTCTGTGGCACTATAGTTTAACTATATGAATTTCATAAAATTTAGCTCATCAAGGTTTCCTTAAAGGACTGTGCTCTACTTTTGTTTTCTGGATAATAGCCTGGATAACGAAAGATGAAAAGACTCCAAAAAGGAAAAGAAAAGTTGACTACCAACAATTTTAAATAATCTCATATGCAGGAATAAAAAAAGCAAATTGCAATTCCTTATTAGCCCCAAAACCATAGTAAGCTTTGTAGAAGGACAATTACCTAATGAAAAAATAATAAAAAAGAAGTAATTCAGACAGTCAACCACAGCCAGTATTAAACCAGGAATAAGTTGTAACAATATCTTAAAGTATCTTATATAAGGTATTTTTTTCTTTGCTTGTTTGCTTCCTTTAGGATATCATGAATTTCTGTAAAAACAAGTAATAAACACATAATTCACCTAGTTTTTGACTCCTGAGTATAACTCAGACTTGAAATCCATTGTCTCAATATATAAAACAGCAAACAAAATTTGAAGTATAGAAGTATTCCCTTCTGTTTCTGTTGAATATGACCTGAGTGACAAAATGTCAGGGGCCTGAAGGCACTGCCAGGCCTGACTGTCCCTGCCCAGCCCCAGGGCTCCCCACACCCTGCCCATGGTCCAGGACCCCATTTCAGCCCCCAAGGACCACCAGTCCCTGCCCCAGTGACGTCACAGCAGGGCCTGTCTCCAGATCCCCACAGTCCTGCCCTGCCTGTCCATGTGCCCCACTGAGACGGGCCCACATGTGGTCCGACATCCCAGCCCAGCCTTGGCCACTCCCCATGGCCCTGCCTGGCCGTCCTGCAGCTGTGTCTGACCCTGGTTCCCCTCACCAGGCCTGACCCTGCTGCCCATCTGTAGTCTGATGTCCCACCTGGCCTTGGCCCAGCCCCATCATGATCTTTGAGGACCCCGCAATAAGTATTCTTCCATATCAGTACTTTCCCATGCAGTCCTAGCTATTGTGAGGTCTCTCTGACCAGGACCTTAAAGTTCCCCTGCGTATCTCATCTTTATTATCACCTTTGGGTTTTCCCTGCATTTTATCAAGTGTTTGCTAAGATTCTGAGAAATAATTGATTCGTTTCTAGAAGATCATTCACCACTCTTCTCAGGCATGGTCAAGCATTGGCAAATGCCTACTATATTTTATCCCTTTTTTTCCTTTTGCTTATACAGACTGCATTGGGCAACCCATATTCTGTTATCTTGTAGCTTTTATATTGCCATTGCTAGTCCATAAGCTTCACAATGAGTTTGCAAGACCTCAGGTCTGAGGCTTGTCAGGCTTGCTCTGTCTGAATTTTTCTTGACTTGCTTGCAGCTTGATTTTGCTTGATGTAGCCATAGCAGCATTTTTTTAAAAATTCAGCAAGTTTCTATGACAAATTTCACTACCTCAGGACTTGTGTAATTATGTCCTACTATGGGTCATAGAATCTTTTGGAATAAGTCCTCAATACTAATTTAAAGGAAAAAAAAAAAAAGAAAAAAGTGTATGTTTCATGTGGAATGAATCCACATTATTTATCTTACTGGGGATTTAGTCATTAAAAGTCTTAAAGACAATAATTTTAAAGGAATGAGATATTTTTCTTCAAATTTCACAAAATCAATCTGTTTGCAAATTAAGCTTGAAGCATAATGAAAACACCTTATCTGCTATTATTTTACAAGAAAATTATTAAGCCTTTTGAAGTTAAATGAAAAATATTTCTATGTTTGTTTCATCTTTAAGCTTTTCAAACACTTTCCTTCTTGCATGTGCCTTTTCCTTCTCTGAAGATACACTGCCCATGTTCACCATAATTTTTAAAAGCTCTTTTTATGTATCCATAAGTCTTCTATACAATCATCTTTTTTTTTTCTTTTTTCCCTAAAAAGTGTTATCGGTGTGATACCTACAGTAAATTTGGCAACACTTAGGCTGCTGGTGCTCTGGTATTTCATGGTGAGGTAGGTTGTTTTATTGTTGCATTGTATTTTTCTCTCTCTCTGAATCCATACTTAAAAATAAAGAAATAAATAAATCACATCCTCCTCAATCCTTCTTCAACAATAGTCATTAAAACTGTCTCTCAGCTATCTCAAAAAAGCACTGGAAATAGCATAATTACTACATAAGATGTCAATTACAACTGCTTGTACATTAGACAAAGCAATGTCACTACATCTGAATTAATATATAATCAGCCTCATTGAGATATGATTTTTGATCAATTATAATCAAGAATGATCAGATGATTTTTGGAGAGGTGAAAGCATTAACTGAGGTGACAGAAACTAGGTGAAAACTACTGAAAGAAGAAAGTAGAGAATAATTTATTATCTGAGGGTTCACTCCCTCTTCTACACCTACATATACACACATAAACTTCTGCAGCAAGCAGATCTTGCTGGAGATCATGGTAAATAACTGAAGAATCATCTCCAAATCACCAGATTCTTGGTGTTCTTGGAAGGAATCTCTTTTCCTTTTGAAAATTATCAACTTTATATGGAAAATTTAAATTAAACTGGTCCACATCAAGAAACAGGACGAAGAAGAGAAAGAAAGAACATACAGCTCTTCCTCTTCATGGTTAAAGTATTTGCTAGAAGAGGATTTTGTGACTCTTGGTTTGATTCTACTCCACTTTCTAGAAGAGCTTACCGAGTTGTGCAGCACATCATGCTTGCATGTTTATGAAAAACATTGGTGATATCTTCCTATTTCTGAACTCATATCTATGTTCATTTGTGCAGCAGTGTTCCATTTTAATATTTTATTGCTGTGCAAAAAATTTACATGAAGGTGATACATGGAGAACTTTCTGTGGTATAATGAGGGGAGAAACATAAGAGGAGGTAAATTAAGTCAGACCAAAGATCTACTTAGTTGAGTATGCTCATCCATTGTCTGGCAAGTGGCCTTGGAAAAATGCCAGGGCAACTATGGAATAACAAAAAACCATGCTGGATTCTTTCCCAGAATGCTTTCCCAGTCCCTAATGGGTTGCAGTTCAGACATATTCCAAGTCAGAGGTTGTATGCTTGCATTTAATAGTCCCTGAGAGGGTTTTATTTTGTTAATTTATCCAGTAGATTTCTAAATATATATGCAAGCTTTTGCATTCACAGTATTGTATGGTATATTACAGGATGGTCAGTCTGTGGTAATACCTCAAGCTGTTTCACAGCCTCATACTTTATGTGATGCATCACCTTTCTTTGTTTTTTTCTGATCCTGCCTCATAATTTCATTTTATGCTTCAAAATTCTGCATTAGAAGGGGCAGTGAACAAAGACTTCTTCCTGTAGAAAGGTTTCATTCTCGTAGTTATTCCATCTAGCACCTCTGTAATGAGAAAGAGTAGTTTTATGTTGTTCCTCTTTTTGAGATTAAACATCACAACAGTGAGGAGAAACATCTTTCCTAGTTTAGGTAAATAAGAACATCAAAAGAGTAATGATGGATCTCAGTGGCTATGTCCGCTTCACAGAGTATAGCTGCACCAGGTGCCCTGAGGGTTGCCTTCTGTGTTTGCAATTTACTGTTTTTAACTGCATATCTGGAAGAAGTTATAGGTACATAACCTTCACTTCATGTAGTTGCATTTACTTTGGAAAGACAACTAGATGTGCAGCTAGACAGGGAGTCAACTATTTCCCACCAGAACTAGGGGATCGGGACAGTATACACATTACAGATGGTACCTGCTCTGCAGTATATAAAAGTACTGGTGGTAGGTTGAACTTGTCCTGCTTCCAGACACCCACCCATTTGCTCTCTCACTCCCCCCCCCCTCAACAGCACAGAGGAAGAAAATAAGACAGAAAAGCAAATGGGTCAAGATAAAGACAGGGAGATCACTTGCCAATTACCATCATGGGNCAGGCTCAACCTCAATTCATACCCAACTCTTCTGCCTCCTCCCCCTGTCCCAAGCAGTGCAGGGGAAAGGAGAATGATGGATTGCACTTAGTCCATAATAGTGGAAGCCAAATATTTCTCTGCTGGTCTACTAAGGCTGGAAAATGGGTGAGGCAGATGATAACAAAGTGATGTAGCACTCTGAAGGTACACTGACATCTGACCCCTTTGTCATGGACTACACTAGCTACATAGTGCCCTGCATGAGACTGTGCCTGAGATTAGATGCTTCATAGGCAGCTACAGCATGATACGAATGATGTAACCTGTGGCATACCAACAAAAAAAACCCTCTATAGTATCTAGTGTTGGGAAGGGGCAGGGGGTGGTGGGGGGAAGAAGCAGTCACAATTATAAAACAAAACAGAGAGGACTGAAATGTATCAGAACTGTCCATTTCTCTCTATAACTTCTCTGAATGTATGTTAAAGTGGGGACTACTCTAAATAACATTCTGGCCAGTTTGAAGGTTCTTTTTGTTTATCTGGTTTTACAAAATTCCCACACGGACATTTCCATTACTAAGGAAAGGATGACTGTCTAGGAGGTAAACTGAAGATTAAATACAGACTCTGCCACAAAATACAAACCATAATTTTTATATAGCAAAATAAAAAAAGGAGGAATCAATATTTTGCATAAAATAGCCACTAGCTAAATAGAAATCCTCCTATTACTATTCCAACTACATAAGAAATACTATTTATGAACAACCTGAAATGTTAAATCAGATTTCATAATTATTCTTGTGTCGGCAAGGGCTTACCAGCCAAGGAGAAAAAAGGATGAATTCAAGATGTGAGGGCTCTCCTACAATGTCACCTTCATAAAGCAAAACAGAGAAACAGATGAACATGGAGCCTTTGTTCATCTAAGCTACTTTTTCCTTTGTGATTGTTTTGTTTTATGTTGTTTGAACAGGACTGACGATTCTGAGATTTTGCCCATCCTGTAGCTTAACTTGTTCCATGAATGAGTTTTGGGTTTTTAAGTCAAGTAGTTTTTCTCATGCCCCCCAAATCACTTTTTATACAACCCCTCTACCTTAACTGCATTTACATAAAACATTTCTGCCAGCACTGCTACATCAATGAAAGATGTAGATATTTAAAATCATGATCACCAGTGCCCTCCTGCAGAGTAGAGCTGGGTGTATGTTCATTGTGTCACCTCTGATGAATGGGAATACAATTGTTTTGATAGATTGAACTAACTAATTGTTTATGCATGCATACACACAAAAACCTGTCTTGCACATTTCTCATAAATTATGCAGGATTATCATCTTGACATGACTTTCCCTGTCTGACACACCCAACCTGTAATCTTTCTCCAATGCATGGCACTGACTAACATTTCATAGGTCTTAAATAAAAAGCTCAATCTACTTTGTGAATCAGTATTCCAATTTCTTGTATTAAACAGCGTATCACTGCTCAACCTCCTGGAAATAGGATGCATGACACCAGGCAGCAGAATCTATACTTGGCTGAAAACACTGTAAATTTCTGGAAACCCTCAATTTTGGGCTGTATAGTCCTAAAAATAATGTCCAAAATGTTTTGAAGTGACACAACAGGAATCTGTTAAATTCTTCATGTGCTATTGTAGAAAAAGTAATTGGGCTTTCAATCTTTCTTCAGTTTCAGTAAAAGAGAGTTTAAATGCCTTTTAGTTCACGTAAAAATAGAAAAAAATGAATCTAAGGAGTTAGGTTACTTAGGTAATTTTTTCAAAACTAATTCTGCAGTCTATAATCTCCATAAACACCAAGTTGCATCAAAGAAACAAAGGCAATTATTTGGTCCATAGCTACATAAGAAATTTGGAAAACAAAAAAACTATAAACTTTTGCAAAAAAACTCGATTGTAAATGGACACACATCACTAATGATGTTTCAGTGTGCAGCCTGAAAACACGTTGCCACAGAAAAATAGGGGTACATTTTTCTTTGAAGCCTTTTCAGATGGAAAGTTCAAACTAAAGACAGAGAACTGCAACATATCTAGCTGTCTTTTTTACTTCCCTTGGAAGGAAATACTTTGCAAATTTTGTAGTGCAGCATAGAATTTAAACATATCTTTTTACCAGGCAATAATGCAATTTGGGATTAAATCTATTTTAGTGGCAATACCTTTCCTAAAATAATATTTTAAATTTTTGTAAAGTTATCTGAGAGGAGGGAGAGGTGGAAAACTAATAAAAGTATTATATCAAATAGTTTATAGATTGATATAAAGACAGTTTAATCAGTGAAGGAAAGAAAAAAACCCAAGTGATGCAAAGGTAATGAGGAATAATTGGAGGTGACTTATTTATATGTCCCCCTCTTAAGGGAAGGTAAACCTCCAGGGTGGAATGCAGTGCATGTACAAGAAATCTGTTCCATAATAATTCCCTAAGCAACATAACCTGCAACCTTAGATGTTAACACCACCAGGGGAGCTTGGTATGCTGACTCTTGAGAAACAATTCAGAGTAGGGCGGAGTGGAAGCGCTGTGGCCAGGCTCTGTGATATCAGAACAGGGGTGGGGAACTGGAACTACTAGAACAAGAATAGAAGGTCCCTGCACTGAGTCCAATGAAGCAAGGAGGTGAAACAATGGGGTTCTGTCAATGCTATGGCCCTACGTTTGATTTATATCATAGGTGCCCAGTTCTGGAGTAGTGACATGCAAAA
>VYZV01021098.1:0-14116 GCA_013401275.1 Pandion haliaetus
ATGGCAACTAAGTCATAGCTATCCTGCTGCAGCACAGCAATAGTAGGGTACTGTAAGACAGTCTCCTGTTCCTATGGCTTCATTGCCAAAATCTGTAAGCACACAGACCCTGGGACTGCGACAGTAGTAGACTATTACCTTTCGGCAGATGTGGGAAGTGTGTTTGCAATAAACTTCTCAGGTGCAAAAAACATTTCAGAAGAAACTGTTGTTAACAGTACTGTTTGTTTGCAGAGATTTTATTTTCATTCTGGTATTTCCCCCACTTCAAAACAGGTAATTTCTCATTTTTTAAATCCAACATCCCAGGAGCCTTCTTCTGGAAACATGCCATTTTGATTTCATCAACTAGTTATTTTTAATTTCTTCTTTAGACACTTCTTTTTTTGTCTGCAAAATGTTAATTCTCTTTAAAGCTTTACTTTGTTTACCAAGCAATAATAGTATGCTGTTGATGATAAAACTTTCATTTCAAGTAAAAAGAAGTATAAACATAAAAATTGTTATTTTGGTTCAAAGTAGGTGATAACACCTTTAGTAATTCATAAGGAATTCATTCAAAACACTCAGTTCTTAGGAAAAAAAAAATGTATTTTCCTCTTTAAAATATCTCAGGATTACTCTTGACCAAGAGATGGGCAACGGTGATACTGGCACAGATTTAAAAGCAACCGCCAACCTACCTGCTTGTACATGACTATTTTGTGACTCACAAGGATAAGGTCAGATCTGGCAAGTGCATTTACGTAAGCAGGCACTAGTAACTGAAATTAATAAGGCTCTTCCTAGGAGATTAGTTTCTGTTAATGAGACAAAACTCTCGGAGAAATTGGGAGTTCTGCTAGTTAATTCACTGGTATATCAAGATTTCAGTAACCAGGGCGCAGGAGGCATCATATTTATCTACTGCTATTCTTACATGCTTCTAAGATATAGGATACTAGCAGTAATTAAACCCATAATTGCCTCAAATAATTACTACCATATTAGGTACAAATATCTTTTTTTCAATTATTCATATTCAAATAAAACATGTAAGAGGAAAATAGCACCCCAGGCTCCAGTCCACCCAAGGAGACTGATGCTTCTGGGTGATCCCAACCAATTTTAAAGAGATTTGCATTAGCTGAGAAAGTCTGCCTTCACACCAGTCATTGCAAGAGAACCACATATACTGGTTTTATTAGCATTTAGTTAGAAACCTTCCAATTGCACTGAATTTCATTCAACAGAGCAGTACTCAAACATCCCTGGGGAAATCCTGGTCCTGCAGAAGTTAACAGCAAGGTATTTCAAAACCGATATAGTAGTAGCTGGCGATAGCATTGGAGACTGAATAAGGGACTCCCAAATGCTGAACAAAATTTATAGAAGTGAGATTTATGTGGAAGTTGATGCTCCACTGAATTAAAATAAACTTCATGTGTAAAAACTAACACCACCAAAATTACTTCCAAGTACTCTGGCTACTGACCCAGTAGGATGAAACTTCAAAAACATCCTCATATATGAAAAAAAAAAAAAAAAACAACAAACCCAAACTCAGAGAAAAGTTCACTCTATGAGCAACAAATACATACTGATCCAATTTTATTTTATAAGCAGATCTATGGCTAAGCATCACTAAATACTCTGTTCCATTTAAAGAAAAATAGGCCTCTTCACAGTAAAAAGTTTACATATAAATGCTGCATGTTTCTTTGTAACAAACCTTGATGTCTCTTGCAACTGCTATGAAGAGATTCAAAAAAATAAAAGGAAAATGCAAAAAACAGAGAGTCCCAATCTTCTTAACAGCTTGAACTGCTGCAATAAAGGCCTTGGTTTAAAGCATGAGTGAACACAGACCCCATCCTGGGTTAAAAGAGGAAATGTTCATCTATGCAGGGTGTTTACTACATCATCACCACAGTACTACAGTGTCTTTTTGAAGGAAAAGACAGTGCTCTAAATTACATACAGTCAAATACAAAAAAGGATGTGCGCTCCTGAGATTGGACTTAAAATTTTAGGCCCTGGAGACCAAAATTACAATGAAAAAGATTCCTTCCTCAGCAGGTGCTTCAATTCTGGGGCACTTCAGCTTTAGAGGTGCTTTCCTTTTTGTTCACCAGGTTGGGTACACTCATCAAAATAATTAACTTTGGCTCCCTCATTTGAGAATTGGACATAATTAGGCAGCTTATCCTTCAAAAAAATCACAGTCACTTCCCAACTGCTTGTTGCCAGCAACAAGCGTTTCTTGCAGCACCAGGACACAACTCAACTTCACTCTTTCACTTCCTTAGCAAGTGCCCAACTGTAAGGCTACCATGTGAAAACCACCACATCCAGCTCACCTCTTTTGCCATTTAATTAAGTTTGCTTCCAAAGACATGTATATTTAGGAAAAATAAGCAGGGTTTGGAAACCTCCAATGAAAGGGCCTCCTTTCCCGAACCAATCCAGAAATCAATGTATCAGGGTAGGACTGGAAATCCCCAAAGCATCAGAGCTTAGTTTCATGGTTCAGTGCTCAGGCACAAGGAGGTGAGACAGCTGTAAATGCACCTAGACAGGTGCGAACCCACCTACCTCTTCACCAGCACCAAATAGCAAACCCCAGTGCCAATCTCGGGACCTGAAATTCCTATTCAAGGGCCAGGCAGAATTAGGTACAGCAGTGTCTAATCCCTTTACATCTGTCCTTCTTTCCTACTCGAAAAGAATCTCCTTTTACAACAGCAGAAATAAAGCAAAGCAAAACACTTCTGGTAAGAGAAAGTGCTTTAAAAAAAAAAACAAAACTGAAATTCTAACCAACTCTCAGCGTACCTTCCTTTAATACTGTTTTAGTAGATTTGTAAAATTTCTGCTTTTCTAATCCAACCTACGTACTTGGTGGACTGTCATTAAAACTCACTTCTAATCAGTTTTACAGACTAGTGCTATCACTTTATGCTGAAACTGCTCTGACCAATACAAAGAATAAAACACAACTTCTATAGAGAAAAATACCTATTTTCTGATCTTTATAGTACACAGTTACATCTTAAAAAAACCAGCTCTGATACTCATAAGAGCAGAAAGACAAACTCTTCCACTCTTTGAAAAGATTTAGCTGAAAGCTGGAAGGGAGAACAAATTGATCATTTCCTTACAAGGCCTCTTCCAAAGTTGTTTTGTTTTAAGCCACTGGAAAATACAAATAACTGTTCTTTTTCCTTTTGGCCTTTACACATGATGATGGGTCCAACAAAGCAATGAAAAACTAAAAAAAGAAATTAGCAAGATGGTAATTACAAATATTCACTTTCAAACAATTTTTAAGAAATCGTTTTCTCTAACAGCCACTTCTTTTTTGTTTGATACAAAGAATTTAATATAAAATATAAGGAACTGATTTGTTTTCATGTGTTACATAAACATATTCCCAGAAGCAATGCTTTGCTAGAAGCAGTTCTTGTACCTTTGATATATACTCTTCATAATTCTCCAAAACTATACAATGCCTGTAACATTGTCAATTTTTGCTGCATTCCCCTATTCCTTAACTTTTTCTTGGGGTTGGATTTTTTTTTGGGTGGTGGGGTTCTTTTGTTTGCTTTTGGGGTGGCTTTTTTGTTTTTTTGATTGTTTGGGGTTTTTTTAAGAGAAGAAGTTTATATATAATGTAAGTTGTTCCAGACATTCAGTGCTGTTATTAGTGAAAACGGTTTTTCCTCATACTGGCCTGGTAAATGCTTCCTTGGGCTTGCTGGCCACAGGTTGAGCATCTCTGCCTCCTAACACATATTTTGGAACACAAAGAAAAGACAATTCACATTTCTTTCAGAAAGGTGCTGGTATTTAAGACACAAAGCATTCCGTTTCTAGTCCCCAAAAGAGCATGCTTTGTTATCAGAACAATGAATGATCTTCCAAATAAACCTAAGGGAAGCTGGCTAGATGGTTTAGATTGAAGATATACAATCATAAGGAGGCACTAATAGAGCGAAAAAGAACAAGGGTGCAATGAAGCCTTCCATCACAGGTACACGCATGCCAACGAAGGCTCTAGACTTTCACATTGTTACAAATACTACCTATGAGAGAACAGCAGGTACCTTCACACTGCCCCCGAAATACACAAAAAAGCAGCACAGAATTACACTGGCAATTACTGCTTTAGTTAAGTAGTTAAGAGCACCTAAGGAAAACAAAGGACAAAATAATGTGAAATTTGTTAATTTTTCAAATCAAAGATGTTT
This sequence comes from Pandion haliaetus, assembly GCA_013401275.1. Lineage (NCBI taxonomy): Eukaryota > Metazoa > Chordata > Aves > Accipitriformes > Pandionidae > Pandion > Pandion haliaetus. Next base: position 4,230 of record VYZV01021098.1, read on the forward strand.
AGCTACATTTATTATGTAATCTGCTGCTTGAGCAGTTTAAGTGCAGTGTTGAACATCTACATGCAGTTTGCAGAATGCTTATATTTGTAGTGGCCATGACATAAGTTTATCCTTACGGAAGATGTCAGTTTCACCAGAGATATTATACAAGGAGTGAAGAGCAACTGACTGGGTTACCAACTTGAAGAAATGTTCTATACAGAAAAAAACATGAAGTTCACTTATTCAAAGCATTAGACAAAACGGTTCCCCCCAAAAAAGGAGAAATGAAAGCAATGCAATAGACTCCCTGAATCTTCAGAAAAATAAACAGAAATATGGCATTTTCTTTCCTGGTGAGCTAGCAGTGATCTGTTTGGTGAGATAAACTAGCCTTTGACAACAAAACACCCTCCGGATGGACACTGATGCATAGGCAAGACTCTCTGGTGCTCCTCTTGCATCATCTCTACTCCCTGTGCTCATCGCCACTGGAGGATGGCAAAGCACAGGAGAGCTGGACAGACCCATGGTGGGAATGCCTGGACAGTCTCGAGGGGTACAGCTGCCGAGGAATGCTGTGGGCAAAGATAACGTAGCAGGCTATCAGCATTTTTCACAGCTGGAAGCACCCATCTTCTCCATCCCACACACCCCATGTTCACAATGTCATCTCCCACCACGCAAAGTCTTGTCTCAGAGAAACATCTTATAGAGAGCAAAACACAGTCACGTTTGCTTAAACTCAGGGCTCCTACTTCTCCGTGGATTCACAGAATGCAACTTTTGCACTGCACCCTTGTATAACACCTCAGGAATACTTAGTTCAGAAAATGTGCCATAAGATGCAAGAAAACCAGTTTGCAGTTTATCTAAGACACTTCCATATTGCTGCTTCTCCACAGGACCTCAGAGTTGATCTCCCCAGTGAATTTTAATAGGCCAATTAAAAAGAAAAAAAACAAACAAAAAAACAAACCAAAAAACCAGCAAAACCCCCAACAACTCCTAACAGCCCTGGTGGTTAGAGCTCAAGTATTCAGCAGAGCAGCCAGACACACTGCACAGCTTTATCTAACCTGCCATACAGAACATACATTTTTCTCTTTGCAGCTTTAATTCTGTTTTACCTCGCCAGCCCCCCGCTTCTACACCTGCATCCTCTTCAGCCACTGGCCTAAAGCAATGCAGGGGGTCCCTGCCTCTCCGTTTCAGCTGTTATTTCTGAGCAGTGTTAATTCACAGCTTTCACATCCTGGGAAGATGGCTGCCACCTCTTCCAACCCAGCTAAAACTTATCTCAGCACCATCCCTTCCATCATGCATTCAAAACCTACCTACAAAGACAGAAGTAGCATCACATTAATACTATCTCCTACCTCTTGCCAGGCTCTACCCATTACACTTAAAGGTCTTTCTCAGCATCCAGTGAAGGTAATGGGGGCGTATGTCAAATTCAGATTATCTTAACTCAAAACATTCAGCTCAAGATTCTTTAAACTGGATTTCTGTCAGACTTTGCCAACTATGACTACCAACATACTGGGGTCAACAAATATCTGACATCCAATCACTGCTGCATATAGGGAACTGTTGCCTATAGTGCAGTAACAGACTTGGCTGCATGAACAGATTCTCAAAAAAACTGGTTGCTACATGGAAGGCAGCACAACTTTACTTTCACATCCTTAAGGTTACAATAAGATACTATTACATTTGCTATCTGTCAGTCCTACAATGAAATAGCCTGGCTTTCTTTTCTGCTCTTTATGACTTCAGTATTCATGCAGGCATCTTAACTCCACATAGCTGGTAAAGAGGAAAGGCTATGAGAGAGATCCATGAGAATAACTTTGGAGTACAAAGCTGAGTGTAGGTGAAATAGAGGGGCCTAGAGCCAAAGCTCTAGCTCTCAGTCTCCCTGCTCAGCCGCTGCATAGCACCAACAGAGTCTGGATTCCAGGACACCTGTTTTGTTTTCTTCATGTAATGCCTTTCAGCATGTTTCTGCACATGCAGAGAAGTGCTCCTCTGGGCAAAGCAACTTTTATCCCTCATCCAGGCCTGATGCGAGTCCAGAAAAGGTGCATTACTTCTCTGTAACTATATTTCTTCATGACACACTGTTTTATGACAAAAATCTCAAGTTGCATTCATGCAAGCACCATCGGCTGGTGCATTTCAGGCAGTATCAGGACGAGTAATGGGCAGGTTTCATGCCCACTCTTCACAGGCAGTTTCAGCGTCAATAAAAAAGAAAACCTGGCTTCTTTCTCTCCACCCTCCAATCCCAACAGGAGGATAAGAAAGTAGAGCTAAGGGGAAAGTGGTACATGGGTATAAACATGAACTTAACACATCTTAACAACATTTTGGACATAAGTAACTTTCTTCTTCTTCAGGTGACAGGCTACACATACATGCAGCACGGAAGAGTAGAAGTGAGACCTGCAAATGAACCTACAAGAAGGTCTCAGAGACTTAAGGAAAGCAAAGGTAGGTACATGTTTCCTCCAGAGGCAGCAGATCCACAGGCTTGGACAAGAGCATGGTGCTGATGACTACTGCAGCAGGCACCCACCCAGTGTGAACCACCCTTAGTAAACGGCTGGAGGGGTCTGAGCAAAGGGCCTCACACTGGAAGCAGATTTGTTAGCTGTTTAACAGCATCATTTCACACAGTCTGCAACTGTAGCAGCAACTAACCTGAGAAAAAAAAACTGCAGAGACCTTTTAAGTATTTCAACAGCAGCTATGATGAAGAGGAGTTATTTGCTCACCCCTCCTCCAAAATATCTCATCTGGTCAATATGACAAGATAACATTTGCCCATCACCTAGCACTTGGACAGAACTGACATTGCTCAGAAGGGACGAGATTTCTGTAGAGTGGAGGGGAAAAGGGAGTGAATTTTACAGGAAATCCTGCTGGAATGAAATTTTGGATAGGTTACCTTGAAATATCTCCCCTAAAGACCATTATATAGCAGATTGACTTATAAAGGCTTGCATTTCATTTATCCTTCTGGCTGAAGCAATGTCTACATTAAATAGCTATTTGAGAAAAATATAGAAACACTCCTGGGAACAGCCTGCAATCTCATCTTTGCTGCTTTAAATATTTCCTCACAAGGATCATTCATTCCTTCCTTGGTGTAAAAGTCAAGCTTCAAGAAACTCAGGTTCAGAAATTTTTCTTCTTCCTTTTGCACGCAACTTTTATCAGGCCTGAAAGTCTCTAAAATTCCCTCCTGAAAATGCCCACTCTAGGATGTGTACACACAGGCGATCTTTAGATCTGGGAACAGAACCACCACACTGGCAAAAGGGAATATGAGCATATTCTCAGCAGCAGCACTAAGTATTCCCATATTCCTCTGTTGTTCTGTGTTTTTCCTGATTTGCTGGTAAATCTAGCATACGCAACCACCCACATAACGGTGTGTTTCTGACAATTTTTAAAATTCATATGTTGCCTTTCTGAGCCAGTTAAAATAGACATGCTCTGTTTACTGCAGTGATGAAAAGACTAGAAACAGTGTCTAAAATAACAATACAACTTATCACAGACCTACTGACCCTAAAAAATGAAGGTAGGTTATCACCATCTAATAAATAACTGGGCCAATAATGTCTGAAACATAAAAAATAAGTGCAAAGCTAGAAGAGTAAGTATCAGTGGTGAAAACAGACTATTTTACACCAGTATCAGCCCTAAGTATTTTTCTTGGAACCCACGCAACCAATCAACCCATTAAAATGAACTTTTTCAGGCACTACTTGAACAAAAGGTTTGCTGAAATTAGTGCCACCAGTCTTTTCTTCTTCACATCACAAGTTTTTCAAATTGCAGTTAGGTCCAAAAGTAATTTTCTCTGTGCTACAAGAAACCTCTTAATTCCCTGAGCAACTTTATACTTTCATCCAACAAAACGGATTTTAGACGCTGTTCTCCTTGTGCTTCTGTAGCCTAAGCCTGTTATACCTATACCAATCAGGTTAGCTTCTGGATATTGTTTCTTTAAAAATGTGATCAAATAATTGTTTTTTCCCTGCAGGACACAGTATGTGAAATGCATTAAGTCACAACAATTTAGTTGAACTTAATTTTGTTACCACTCATGAAATATATAGATGAACAATTTCTTTGATGGATAAATATAACTTTGAATTTTTATTCTATGGCTCGACTGATTTTTTAATAACATTCAAAAACCATGGCTTACTCAGAAATAATTGCATGGAATAGTACTATATTTTTTTTCCTCCAATGCAACAATAATGATACCTATATGCCAACACACTACCGTTCAGCTTAAGACTGAGACAAAGCTTGCAAAATATCTGCACTATCATTCATACAATCCCATACAAAAAAAAATTGCCACTACATCCTATATACTTAAATGTTTGTGTTAAGCAAACAAAAAATAGAATGCTATTTGAAGATTCACAATATATCTAAAAATTGAACTTTGGCTTTTCTGAAAGGTAAACGAGCATGTTCTTCTGCTATTGGAAGTTAATGCTGGGTTTAGAATTGATGCATCGATTTCAGCATGCTGTAAAAAGAATGACACTATACTGTACCGCCAGAAAATACCAGCCTAAACGAGACAGAGAGAACCCCTAGTAGACTACTAGAAACTCTCTCATAGACACCCAAGAAAGAGCCACCGCCTAGTTGACAACCATCTTTGCACATCCTGGAAGTCACATAATTTTTTCAGTCCGGTTACCTTTTCACAAGCATCCCTGCGAGAACCATAAATGTCAAATTCCGTCGCCGCAATTGCTTCCAGTCTTGCACTCACCACCTTTCCAAAGACCACCAAAATCCTCTGTGCTTTCCCTACCATTGATTATACCCTAGCATTTCAAGAGATACAGTAAAAGAAATAAGGAAAAGCCTCTGGCAAACACATTTCATAGCTCACTGGAGGAGATGTAGTACTGGAGAACTGCAGGCAGGTCATTTCTGGTTTTCTGTTTAATACAAGAACAAGGAAAAAAACAGGGAACTTCAGACACTCAAACTTAAACTTGACTTCAAGCTGCAAAGAAGATGGAAACATCATATAAATGTAATTAAAAAAAAGAATAGTCAGCACAGATACAGAGAAGGAAAGTCAGGTCTGACAAAGTTGCTTCTTTTAAGGGCATAACTGAACTGGGAGATAAAGGTGAAACTAGGATCATAATTTATCTATATTTAGGGTAAACTTTAGGATTGTATATCACACACTGGATTAATCCACAAGGTCAGAAAGTACAGCACAAGGAAAAAACTACTGAAATGGATTAAAAATTGGCTTAAGGACAAGAAGCACAGAGTATCTTTAGAACATAGAAGAAATTTGACTTTACTGTCAGTGAAGCTTGTCATGTGGCAGTGAAATGTAATTGGCACATAATGTGTCTAGACACTATGCTTAAAAAAAAAAGAACCCAAAACACACATTTCTTCTTCATGTATTAAGGGTGACTCCAGTATCAGTAAGGCTTATGATGCTGCAGTACAGTGAACAGTAATATTTACAGTTGCCCACCTTTCCAAATAATGAAACTCTTTCTTCTTCCCTTTGGTTAAAGAAAATGCCAACTATGAAGTCATTATGCCAAGTTTTAAGTGAGGGATGTTTAAGTTTTAAATGAAAAAAATGTCTGTTTACTGCAGAAAGGAAATACAGCTATTTCTGTAAATAAAAGACATTACAGAACTTACCTTTTATGGATTTTAATATTTTTATTGCTCTGTGAGTGATGACACACAATGTAGGGGCAATCTTAACTCACAATCACTGGTCTTTCTATGTGTATCTGTGACAATGCTCTAAAGGCAAGGAAAAACATTCACCATGCCAAGATGCTGCTAAATGGGAAAAATTGCTATTTTCAATTTCTGTGTCATAACTTTGGAGAAAGACTGATAAGAAAAAAATATATTATTCATGTATACGAAAGGGTTTGGTTTTCCTGCACCCTTTCTCTCCTTATTCACAAACACAAAACCCATGTCCGCACTCAAGATTTTCAATTCTACATCCTCTCTCATCACTGTATTACACACAAGGTAGAAAAAAGGCTGCCTCAAAGAGAACAGAAATTTCCAGACTATTTGGACTAGCTTTTGTGACAGTGATAAGTCAAGAGAAGCAATTGAATACTGAGTTCACCTAAGGGATGAACATTTGAAAAGCCAATTTAAAAAACAGTTATTGCACTTAATACCTACAGGAGATGCACAGCAGTTCAACCAAACTACTGATTTTGAAGATTTCATCATTGTCAGAACTGGACTGAGCAACTATTTAACGAAAATACATTTCTTCCATTCTTTTTCTAATCTGTCACCATGAGTACAAAACCACTCTCATTTGTTCAGTTCAAGTTCTATTTTGAAGCAGAGCAATCACCCTGTTTCCCATTATAGCTGATACATCTCTACTGTTGTGCAAGTACATCAGAGGAGACTATCTTCAGCTGCATTTCAAAAGAGAGAGACAAAACCAAAGCAGTTCCAGAACAAGGGCAAAATATTTTTGGAAAACTACTTGTCAGGGGGGCATATATTTTATTTTCCACTTTGTACTCTGAGAAACTTGAGAGAAAACATCAATATTTAGGAAGATGAGCTTTTTAACATATAGGTTACTTTCTAGAGACCTATTCAATAGCAAGCATTGTGAAGTTTCCTGAGTTCTCAACTGCTGCAGCCCAGGCATGTACTTGAAACTGATGAGCCTTTATCGTGTTGACTAAACTAAATAAATGCAACTCTTCGTGCTGAAATCTCTACTTGCACCATTTACAAATTTAGACGAGCAAACAATAAGCACAAATCCTCTTAAATGCAAGGAAATACGTTCTTTAAGATACACTGGACAAGGGGAAAATTAGAGCTATCCTGAACAAAGATAACAAATAAAGGGCAACAGATGCATGGACCCAAGAGATCAAAACAGGATGAGAAGAGTTGGAGGCTGACATTAGTACAAAAACCTACTGAACGTTGCAAATACAAAGTTTCTGAAGTGGTGAAAAAAGGTAGATAATTCAGGACTTTTTAAGTCTCAAAAAACATGGACTTTGGGCCATTTTTCTAACAGCAGTCCAGGAATTTCCAGTCTAGTGAGCCTCAATTGAGAGACGTCTTCTCATTGCCTGCTAGAATTATGTTTTTCTAAAACTCATAATAAAAGAACATCATAAGAAGAATTGTACTAGATCAGATCAATAATCTGTCCACTGCAAAATCATGGTTGCAGCTGCAGCCAAAGACAGAAGCCTAGAGGAACCCAAGCAGGTCAGATTTCCCTGGATTTCTCTTTATTTCAATAGATTTTTCTTCCATGGGCCAGCCCTGCCCCCCCTTGAGCCTATGTCAACTTTCAGCCCCACATCGCTGCCTGTCAAAGCAGACAAACAATATTAGATGAAGAACAAGCTTATTTTGTCTGTTTTATACTTGCCACCTGCTTGTTTCATTTGGTAACTCCAAGCTCTTGCATTGCAGGAGACAGTGAACTATTGATTCCTCTTCACTCTCAGAAATGTGACACTGTATTTTATGGGTGTCTATCATGTCTTCTTCCTTCCTCACCTGACATGAACCTGCTTCAGTTCTGCTCTGTTGTTTTTATGATAGAGACCAGAGCTGTGCACTGTGGTCAAGACACATATACAGTCTGGATCTGTACAGTACCGCAGTGATCTTTTCTCTGTTCTGTTCTCTTTTTCCTAATGATTTCTAATGTTCAATTTGCCTTTTTTTTTTTGACATCCACAGATCACTAAGCCAACCTTCACACTCAGTTATCAGTTACAATGCCAAGATCTCATTTCCAAGTCAAGCCAGAACCCATCATTCTGTGTATAAGGCTAGGATGATCTTTTCTGACTTGTTTCACTTTATTTGTAAGCTATGCCTAATTTTATCAGCCATTTTATAACCGACTCATTTGGTCTTGCAAAGTCCTTCTGCAATTCTGCAGTCAATCTTCACCTTTACTACCAGAATAGTAGGGGTGGGGCAACAGCATCTATGCCAACCAGCTAAAGAACCTGGTAAGGAGATGACAACCAACAACCAAGTGAGGAAGTGGTGGACCCAGGCTGGCCACCAAAGCCTGCAGGGTGATATGAGGAGGAAGGACCCCATAATCATTAAAGCAGGGCTGAAGGGGGACCACCTTCACACACACATAAATAAGGGAATGCCAACAGGACAGCATTATAGGTAAAGCCCTCAGATTCTGGGAAGTCAGCAAGTCAGTATGACCATATGCCCGCCCTGAAGCATCTGTACACTAATGCACACAGCATAGGAGCAGACTTTGGCCTAACTCGGGGATGTGCTTGGCAGGATCCCATTGGATATGACCTTGGAGAGAAGCAGAGTGCAGAACGGGCTGACTTTCAAAAATCACCTTTGCCAAGTCCAAAAATGGTCAATCCTGACAAACAGGAAATCAAGGAAAGTTGGCCTGAATGGATAGGCAAGGAGCTCCTTAGAAAACTCAAACATAAAAAAAGGAAGCCTGCAAGAATTGGAACCAGGGACAGATGACGCAGGAGGACTATCAAAACACTGTCTGAGCATGCAGATTAGCGTTAACATGCAGGCTTACAAAAGCCAAAGCCCACGTGAAACTGAATGGCAACAAGAAAGGCTTCTACAGTTTCATCAGCAGCAAAAGGAAGACTAGGGAAAATGTAGGCCTGCTGTTCAGTGGGACAGGGTGACAGGGGACATGGAAAAGGCTGCTATATTCAAAGTCGTCATCTTCTCAGTCTCTACAGGTAAGACCTGCCTTCAGTAATCTCCATCCCTGAGACCCACAGAAAAGTCCAGAGCACGGAAGACAGAGGAGGATGAGGTTAGGGATATATTTAAACAAACTGGACACACACTAATCCAGGGGACCTGACGGGATGCACTCACATATACTAAAGGACCTGGCTGATGTCACTGCAAGACCAGTCTCTACTACATTTGTAAGGTTCATGGCAATTAAGAGAGATTCCTGAGGTATAGAAGAAAACAAATGTTCACTTCTATATCTTCAAGAAAGGCAAGAAGCAAGATCCAGGGTACTACAGACCAGTCAACCCCACCTCAATACTAGGGAAGGTCTTGGTGGAGCAAATAATTCTAGGAACCACTTCCAAATATATGAAGGACAAGGAGGAGGTTGGGAGTCGTCAGTGTGAATTTATGCACGGCAAGTCATGCTCGATCACCCTGATAGGCCTCCACAATAAGAAGAATGGCTTGGTGGGTATGGGGAGAGCAGTGGATATTATTTATCTTGACGTGGATAATGCTTTTGACACTGCCTCCACATAATTTCATAAACCAACTGGTGAAGTATTGACTAGATAGGTGGACAATGAGGTAGACTGAAAACTGGCTGCACTGCTGAGTACACAGTGTTCCAATCTCACAGCATGAAGCCCAGCTGGAGGCCAGTTAATAGAGGTGTACCTAGGGGTTGATAGCAGTGCCACCACCATTTAACATCTTTATTAATGAAACAGTTGACGGGACCAAGTGCACCCTTAGCAAGTTTGCAGGTGATACAGAACTGGGAGAAAGGGCTGATTTGCCAGATGGGTGTGCTGCTATTCAGAGGGACCTTGACAGGATGCAGAAATATGCAGATAGGAGTCTCATGAAGTTCAAAAAAATGAAAATGCCAGGTCCTGCACCTGGGGAGAGATAACTTCAGGCACCAGTACACATTAGGGGCCAACCAACTTGAAAGCAGCTTTGCAGAGCAGGACATGGGGATCCTGGTGGAGGAGTCAAGCAAAATGCCCTTCCAGCAAATCTATGCTGCATTAGGAAAAGCACTGCCAGTGGGTTGAGTGCTACTTAGCACCAGTGAGGCGGGACCAGTTCCAGGA
>VYZV01021098.1:14148-36688 GCA_013401275.1 Pandion haliaetus
AAAAAAAAAAAAAAAAAAAAGAAATACAAGTTACAGCATTTAAATGTAAGAAAAAACTCTTTTAATCTGAGAGTAGTCAAACACCGAAGCAGGCTGCCCAGAAAGGCTGTGGAGTTTCCAGCCTTGGAGATACTCAACACCCTCCCCACCCCCAACCTGAGCAAGGGGGTTGGACTGGACAATCTCCAGAGATGCCCACCAATCTTGGCAATTTTATGATTCTGTAATTGCTCAGGATCATAAGCAGCTTTATTTCAGTATTTTAACTGTTGAGATCATTCCCAAGTTTCTTAAAAAGGAAAGGGCCCCAGCCTAGTGCTGTGCTCAATGACCTGTTTTTTAAAACTGATCATTTAGCCTTGCCCTCTGCACCTGCTAGTGGCTGGCAAAGCATCCTCAACCAAGTCTCCCTGTACTTCCACTCTAAACAGGAAACAGTCTTTGTTCAATGAATAGATCATACAAAACATGGCATATATACAATTTACTTTCTGCCTTGAAAGTACACATTTGTCCACAGTTTGATCCTGAGACCATTGCTGAAGCTATGCCTTCTTTTCATGTAATGCAGTAAGTTTTCAACAGCCTCGAGAGCAATGGACAGATCAATGAAGTTCCGAATAGGAACAGAGAAACCAATTAACCTCCAGCATGAGTAGTAGGAGCGCATCACTGCTAAGATCCGTATCAGGGAAAATCGTGCACATTGCAAAGGGCTTAACTATACTGTAACACTGATACACATACTGGGAGCACCTCTCTGATCCAAACCACCTCCACCAGAAAGCAAAAGTGGCCTTTTCAGCTCACGGGCAGTTTCTTGGGATGGGCAGGAGAACAGGCACACATATTCATTCCATGCTAGCATCACAACAGTATTCATGTAATCAAATGTGTGCACCAGTGGATGGCACCTTATATTTGTAGCCAACCTTCACAATCTTCCTTCATTAACATGGAATTTAGTCTGGCTGATACTCAAGCTCAGTTTCTACATGCATGCTCAAAGCAAGTACAACTGACTTACTCAAACCTCCTGTGCCTAGTCACAGCCTATATAAATGCCACAGACAATTTGGCAGGGGGAAGCCTTCTAAAAATAGGAAATCACGCTCCATGCAAAGATTCAAGCCTGAAGAGTAAAACACAGTAGATATTACTGCTGGAAAGTTCAACACCACTTCTTGCAGAATGGGACCCCAAACCAATTTTCTTGTAACACTGGAATTTCAAACAGTCTGTTCAACTCTGACACATGGCATTAACCTGTGACCACTTAAACAACAAAGAAACGCAATCCCACTATAGAATCATTTCTATGGTATTATCTGTCACGAGGTTAATATGCTGGTCTGATTGAAATACCACCTGGGGATAACAGATTTTTGAGACACGTACATAAGATATGGGAAACACTCTGTAAGGATATTTTTCAAAAGATGTGGCACAGTGTTGAAGTACACTTCTGTTACTAACACTGTTAGGAAGGCACCAAAAACCCCAAGCAACTGTGACACAAACCAATTCTTTTTCTAAGAGTCTATTCCCCAAGAGCTTTAAAACTCTCAGATCCAAGGAAAAGTCTTATTAAAAAGTCAGGCTACAAATGTTATTTGAAGCTGAGAAATTTATTCCCCCTTTCCTTTTTTTTTTTTTTTTTAAATCTAATTGGAGTTTTTATTGAGATGTCCAATTTACATGAATCCTTCCCAATTTCCCAATGGCACAAATACAATCAAATACAACAGTCAGTGGTTTAAGAACTAACCATACAGGTTGTATGAAAACCTAAACTACATTATAAATTTAATTTCCCCAGTACACAGGTGTCCACATGAGATTAACAAAACACTCCTCTATTCTTCCACCTCATGTTATAATATTCAAAGTATTTTTAGTCATTAATACAAGTATCTTAGTACCATTAAAAATGGAAAAATCAATTCTCGCAAGAGAAATAAAATTCCTATCCCGATTTTGAATCTTGACATGCATGCATTTTCTTTACACTGGAGAAAATCTGAGGTATTGATTGTTCTAGGTAAATAATGTAGACTAGAGTGATACAACCATAAAGTGAAAAGGTATGCCTATACTTCATTAGTCTCAAAATACTTCCAAGTCTTTTTTTTCCGTTGCAACTCCTATAGGTTTTACAGCAATCCAGAATGAACAAAATTCTTTATTCTTCCTCACATACCAGATACCAACCCACTGCAATATTGATGTGTTGGAGAACCAGAGCCAACTTCTGGCATATATTATCACCTGGTTATGCAGGAGTTGCTAAGAAAACACTTTCCCTACCTCCTTTACTCTGTATTACTACTCATATTTTCAGTAGGACCACCCTGGGTCTTAACAGAGTTGACAACATTTCTTTAAACGTAGTAAAAACCATGTCTATTTGTTTATTTAGAGAAGGATCAATTTTTGCTTTACAAGACACTGAAATAATCTAAGAGGTCATGATTTTTTTAAGCATTTTATAATGCAAAAACTCTTTATGACTTGCTAGTGACAATTTCTCCCCCAAATCTCCACATACGCATTCTTTGGGCTGGAATGACAACAGCCCTTGTGGTAGTGTAGGTCCTCATCCTCATCCTACTCCAAAAGCCATACAAGTCCCTATGAACTAAATTACCACTCAGCATAAGTAATTTTATCAAAACCTGGTCTCCTACAGGTGGGCTAAATTCCTCTGTAGTGTAGCATTTCCATTCATTAGTATTTTATTGACTGTGTAAGCACATCTAGCCTTCAGTAGTCCATCCACTTTGCAAATTGATTTTAATAGAAGTGTCAGGCTAGATTTTGTCTGATTGATAAAGAACCTATGTTCAAATAGGAAAGGATCAAAGTGCACCAATTTGATTAATTCTCCTATTTGTTTCATGATATACATACTTAAAAAAAAAGACTCTCTGACACTTTTTAGAGCTAGTAACAAGAACTTAGTGTCATGCCTATAGTGCAGTGGTCATGTTTTTTCCAGAAAGGTCATCAAAGCTATTGCCATTTTGTTCAAGCAGCTATATCCCCATTTACAAGCAAAGAGGTATCAGAGGTGAAGTTAACTCTGTTGAGGACTACACAGATTACATGCCTTCTTGTTACAAATCATTGTCCTCCAGGTGAAAGATAGCTACCGTGGCAACAATGCTAAGGAAATGTAGTTTTAATAGGATTATTATTTTATTGAGAATCTCAGATGTTTCAGCAAGGCTGCCAATCGAAGATGTAATTATTTCTTAGCCTTTGAGGTTGCTTAAAGTGTGCTCCCTCTCACTGTAGCTTTGGTCTGATTTCTCTAGCTGCTACCTTCTGTAAAGCAGGACTGTCTGCTCCAGAAGAGACTGTTCTTTCTCCAAATTGTCTTCTCGCCAGAGACATGCAAGTCCCTGCCTTTATGGACATAAACCTTCAAATGACACACATATGTATTTATAAATAAAAGTTACTCCAAAACCAGTAATTGATTTCAAAAAAGGAATTGGTATTACAGGGTGTGGTTTTGCATCTCGTGAACGATCTTCTATAACAGAAGCAATAGTACCGTCAATGGAAAGAACACTTAGATTCATAATGTTCACAGCCTTACATATTTTGGGTCTGACAAAGACTGTATTTTTAATTACAGTATTATTAACACTGGAAAGCCCTTTCAGTTTAAAGCCTTTGAATCCACATGCTTATTGTCACAGCCTTACAGTTGCCACATGGAAATTTCAATGGGACACACAAAAAAAATACGTGTTCTTTTGTAAAGGCCTCTGTTGCTTTGCAGGGAATGAAAGTGACAGGAACTTCCCTAGGAGGGCCAACAACTTTGCCTCCTTGCTTATCATCAAATATCTTCTGGAGATAGCAGGGAGGCTGAAAAACAGCATTTCTTATTAAGAAGTTTAGCTTTTTCCATTCTCTACCTATTTGACAATTCAACATTTATCAGCAATGCAGTTTTTATACCACAGATGAGCGCACCAATTTCCTGTTGGCCTTACTTCATGCATTCTAATATTCATGTATTGACTTAACCACCTTTTCCATTTCACTGTTTTCCATAATATTTTGGCAGGAAAAAAAAAATCGACCCCCTGATATCAGAGGGAATATTTTAAAGATTAAATTTAGTGAGTCCTGCAAAAATAGCCTATTTTCTGTTTAAAGGGAAACATCACGCATTGCACCCCTCCAGATAAAACAGAATCAGATTCAACAACTTCAACACTGCAAGAAATGCAAACTTGAGAATGTGCAACACAAGAATCTGAAGATTTGATTTGGTACAAGCCTCAGATATTATACCAGTTCAAAAGGTCCCTGAACAACACAGCATTAAAACTTTTATTATTCTAGCAGGTGGTGTATTATCATTCTTACAGACTAATAATTTTCCTTATTATCCCCTTGGCTGCACATATAACACAGCAATATGAACCTAATAATGCCTATAAACATTTCCATTAACAACAGAGCTTGCTATTTAGGCACACACAAGGTGGTACCAGACAAGTGTAATTGATTTTTTTAATTGATGTATTATGCTACTGTATATGGCTGCTGAATTTTGAGAACAACAACAGTGAAACCAAACAAAGTGCTACAGGGCTTTAACCTGTAACTTCTTAGCATATTTATTTAGATATTAACCCACCTAAGTTTCTTCATCTGTCCCAGTGACAGCAGAACTCCACAACAGGAGGTAAGCTCAGAAATAGATTATTATAAAGCATCCAATTACAAATTATTTCACTAAGCATATACAAGCTTTGTACTTTGATGCACACACAATCAGCTGAGCTAGGACATTAACACAAGTATTTAAAAAGGTGCCGAACTATTAAAAACTCCTATAAGCTGCAATTTTGTTTCATCTTCTGTCACACTTTACTCACAGTTATATTCCTCAAAAGATACAGAAGGGACCTATATATTAATAAACTTATTACCATCTTCCCAGAGAAACTGCTGCCTTCTCCGAGATGTACAGAGGGAGCCTGAAAATCTGTCCCTAACTCTCCTGTGCTTAATAAACGCTCAGAGTTAGTATAAAAAAAGAAGAATTCCTACAAGTTACACAGGTACTAGCTACAGCCAGCTTTTGCATGGCCATGCACAGGCACAGACGGGGACCCAGGTCACTCTGTCACACCATATTTGTATATGTTCCTTCATCCCTCTTTATTTCAAGAGCAGAAATGTGTGCCATTGCTCCCCTCACTTCCAAATGTTTGAAAGATTGAGTTTTGCTTTTGCTCTGAAGGAAAAAAAAGAACAAAATCCTACCCAGATTTTCCCTGAGGAATAGCAAGCATTTTGGTCTGACTGTATGACAGGACAAAAGCATTGAGTCTGGGAGCTAGCAAAACTATGGCACATGATTTCAGAGACGTTCATAGGCTGGTACAGAAGGAGCTGCTCTTGCCAAGGGGACTGCCTGCTGCCAGTGCCACCATTAACACCGCCAAAAAATTAGAGGGGTAGCAGAGGCAAATAAATAATTCTTACCATATGAATGCAATCCTTGTATTTAGAAATAAATTAAATAATACTAACAAACAGCAAGAGCTTTATGACATCCCTGCATTAAAACACAATGCAGTTTGGAAAGCCCACTCTTTATTCTGCATGAAATACACTGATAAATACACAAGTTATCTACTACTTTAAAATAGACTACTATGATTCCTTTCTCTTTTATTTGCTCCTCTTTATACCAATAAATACAGCAAAACCTATACATTTTCTGTGTCGTTAGACAACAGCTTTAGGGACAACTCCAGACTGTCCAAAAGAACCAAATGTAAGTCTGCTCTATTCTCATTTAAGACCATCTTTACTGAACTGACTTTTGCAGTCCATTAACACAAATTTCACCTGCAGCAAACTTTACGGCTCTGTACAATTTTGCTGAAAGTAAAATTAATAGCTTACTACATTTAACAAGTTTAGCAATTAAATATTGGTATCACCACCTCCTATTCTTTTTTCTTAATCCTCAAAGTGGCAAAGAAAGGAGCAATTACTGAAAATATTCTATACTTGCAAAACTGGGACTCGGTAACCAGATGAAGATACATTTTGAGATTTTCTGTAAAAGACACATTCTTCACAACGAACTGATATGTGCTTTGATCACTTGACTCAGTTAAGAATAACCGTATACTGTTATCAAGTCCGACTGCAAAGTTAAGGACGAAGCAGTATGTATGAAAGAGGAAAGAAGCCAACTCCCCTCATCAATGGTAGGATTTGAAAAGACCAACCCCACAGAAGTGGTTTATGCCTTTTCCCAGCAATAGCAGCTGAATGTGATCAGCACTGGTTATGTTTCAGAAGCTTTCTTTTTTATTCAGTAGCAGTGCTCTGGAGTGAGTTTCCTTTTTTTTAATCATCCCTGAACAAAAACCAAAAAAACCCCAAACAACCAAAAAAACCCTATGCAAAAATTGCTACAAGATGTAGAAACGATTTTTTGTTCTCGTTGCTCGCAACATTCAGTACTCAGACAATTCTTTGTATCTATATGATTCTCTAGCATGGGTTGTGAACTGGAAAAAACATGAAATATAAATAGACAACTGAGTTGGTAAAAAGCAAATGTACAAGTTGTACTTAGTTTGTTTATACAATATCAATATAACATGAAATGTTAGAACTCTATCACGATTCATTCCTTTTTAAAAAACACTTCAGACCCTTCTTCCCTGTGATAGTGCTAAATGATGCCTGACAGGCTGAAAAATATAAAAGAAAAATGCAGGGAAGACAAGCAAGCCCACCCCACATTTTCTCTAGAGCTTTTTGTTACTATGCAGTTTTCAAAAGCATATGGGAATATGAATTCAGTCAAAATTACCTTAATAACTAAGTCAAACTTCTGGTGTAAATCCCTATTTATTGGCTTTAGGAGTGTCAGTACAGCTGTTGTAAGATTCATATGGAAATACTGTGGATAATCCTCAGGAGTACCTGTAAAAAAAAAAAAAAAAAAAAAAAGACATTGAGGTTTGAACAAATGCTGTTTCTGAAACATTTAGTTAAACAATGTATTTATTTTACTCTTTAGTCATCAAATGAACAAAAACTAGTCCTGCTATTATAAGGATAAAATATTGCATCATGTGTACGTGGAGCTTAAGGATACTACTAACATTATGCGTTTAATATTATCATTATTTCCTTGCTCTCCCTAACCATGAAAATTCTTCTCAATTGGGAATCCCTAAGTACTTGGTAACAACAGGAGCTACTTCTCAGGTTCCAGGAGTTATGTATAAATCTAATCAGATAAGCGGGCATACAGAGAGATGAGCTTTCACTGCAAATCATCTTCCACTTCTACCCACCACATTCCTGAAACTCAACTTGCTAAACATATACCACTAAGATTTTCTCTCTCCAGCATTGAAGTACACTCCCCCTGAGGTATCACTGGACATACGCTGACATTAGTCATGAAGCAAAGAACACTATGAACCATTTTTTGACTGTGCACATTTAAACAAAGAAAATCCACAATGAGGTGATGTGACAAAGATGTTACCACTATGTTAAAGATAGCCATGTTCTTGCTCACAGATGATACCCTGACATTTGCAATTTAAAATACACATTTTAAATACCTTAGTTCTTGTAGCCCTCTGTTGCACCTATGGGCAAGCTCTTTAATGCATTATTAACAACATATACATAAGTAATAACAACAGATATGTTATTTTAGAAATCCTTCTAAGAAAGTAAGTTTCTCATCAGGAAGGAAGCACTAGATGAAACCTCATCTAACAGCTTCCATTTATTGTCAGCAGTAAATAGTGGCTTCATGGCTGTGAGTTTCCAGGATACTCTCCAACCCAGTTAAAACAGAAGCAGTCACAGCCTGAACAGATTTGCAAACCCATGGAGATACAGCAAGGGCTATGCAGAGGATGGAGACAGCCATGACCTTGCTGTGCCTGGCCCCTAGGCTGGCCAGCAAGGCAGTTGCAGCCCAAAACCATTCCCATGGTACTGTGGTCAAGCCAAAAGGCTCTAGCAGCGTAGCCCGACACAGAAGGAGGTAAGAATTAAGCTACAGTGGTTTTGAGCCGCACAATCCTTAAAGGAATTATACAAAAAAGTAGCAATTGTGGAGCATTAATTGCCAGAGCAGGAAGAAGCAATAAGCATATGAGATACTGTTCAGCAAGTCTCTCTCCTATCAGGGAACAGAGGCTGTATCTTTTTGGGGGTTTTGTTGTTGTTGTTGGTTTGGGTTTGTTTTGGGTTTTTTTGGGGTGTGTGGGGTGTTTGCTTTAGTTTTTGTGGGTTTTTTTAAAGACAAAGGGATGTTCTCTCCCCATTTGCACAGCAGAAAGCTATACCCACCTTCTCCAGTCTCTGTGTCTCATCCTAGTTTGTTTTGGTTTTACTGTCTGACTTTCTCTGAGCCAGGCTGATTAAGCTGGGGAGAGGTGAGAGCACAAATCTGAACAGAGCAAGGCTCAGAAGTCACAGTGTTTAGAAACAGCATGAACTCTGGCATCTCACAGGTTCTCAGTTTTACTAAACGTATCCAAAGAAACCAGAATACTGATTACAAGTCTAAGATCTCGAGTCATTTTACGTCTAGGAATAGTGCTGTGTAGCAGCTGAGAGGCAGAAAGCACTCCTGGCCGATGGTATAAATGCCCCAGTAAGTCCTCTGAGCCCATGACTTACGGTATCTTAAAGCAGCCACGAGAGTGGGACAAATATTGCTGTGCCAAATCCTCAATCCAGTCCAACAGGGCATAAGATTCAACAGAAAAAAAGACCACTTTTCTGATAAATGATGGTATCATTCATTCACCTTTCAAGTGGAATGATTAGAAACTGCTTTTAGAAAGCCAGTAGCTATCCCAGGAGATAGATTACTATACAAACTCATGTGCAATAATTTGATTTGCAACTCATCAAATGACAACCATTTACTAGATATATATATTGTGTGTGTATATATAAACACACACACTGTACATACTCTGTGACTATCTCCATATACGTGTATGCCACAGACCCAGGGAGTAGTAACAGGAAGAAGCACTATAGATTATTTTTCTATTACACCACTAACAAATGCAGAGTTTCTAGCTCCAAGTCCTGTGTCCCCCTGCCCCACCTTTTAATTTCAACTCCTAATTAACTGACCCAATTTTTTAAGAGCACTAGGCATCCAGCAGGAGCTCCAAGCTTTTGGAATATAACAGATTGCTGTAGTCTTAGGAGGCTGCACATCACAAGGGCTGATGCTGAAGCTAAGAAAAAACAAGAGGTTAAGGACTAAATCCAAAAGCACCAAGAAACTAGAAAACAAGAGGTTCCCTGAAGGAGAACAAATAAATAGGGGAGGATCAAGACAGCTGTAAGAGGCAAAAAGCTATCTACAGCAGGGAAGATGAAGGTAATAGTATGTGAGGATGCCAGAAAAGAATCCGGGGGGGGGGGGAAAACCAAAAAAACCCCAAAAAGGGAAAGGAGGAAAAGACAGCAAGGAGGACAAACGAGGAAGTAAAAAATTAGAGTATAACAGAGATAGATTGCTTGAATCCTAAGTGATGATGCGTGCTCAGCTGCTGCCTACCACAAGAAGGGTCCAAACTCCAGGATACCTTAAACTCTGAATGTAAAGTTTTCCAGGAACAGAGAAATCTGCTTCTGCATACACAAAAATATTTGTATTTTGACAGAGCAGAGCAACCCTTAGTCCATGCTGTTGCCTGATCTGCGTCCAGAAAGGAGGAATTTCCCATTGCAACTGTAACTATCTGTCTTCAAAATGTGTCATCTGCATATTACAGATAAGCACTACTGGCTGGAGAACTGTTCATGCCACCCCGACACTGCCACTGAGTCTCTCAAGTCCAACCTGCAAGAAGATGTAACCCAGGAAAAGCAGAGAAATCTAAAAGCTCTATGGATGAGCTCTGAGTCTCCTGCCCCCAGAAATTAACCTCATCTGTGTGTTTGGAAAGGTCTAGGGTATCATAAGGTGGTGGGCCAGCACACATCAGCGGGTCCACAATGGCCCTTGAGAAAGGAGACCAGCACATGAAGGGTGGCACATGCTTTCTTTTCCATACTTTAGCACAGAGAGATGAGATTGCACCACCCACACCAAAAATGAGCATTGAGTGCTCAGCAGACCTCTGGTTACACAGACCTTCTGGGAACAGAAGCAGCGAGCTGACAGAACAGGAGGGAACATGATCTCTTCTATCATGATGATCTTACAGGTGAAGAGCACAAGGTGAAAAGCACTCTTAGGTTTGCTTTTCTTGGAGCAGGAGGAGGGCTTTTGTGGGGCATGTTGCCTGCCAAGCAAATGCATCAGGGAGCTCACAGCACTGGAGAGAAACCCCCCAAAATGTTGTTGTGGTTTTTTGGCTCTTCATTTAAATAGCAAACAAATAGAACACTTAACTGTCCAAAATCAGCAGCAGAAATCAGAGACAATTCAAAGGTCGAACCCAGAAGAATTATTTAAAGGAAAAAGTTTCTTTTCCCAAGGACCAGCCCCAGAGAAAAGAAAGCCTTAAAACTACTAGTAAAAATAGCTAAGGGAAAAACCTTCAAACAGGGCTGAGCAGTAAATACAAGTGTAGCACAGGGCTGTGATGCAGTTAGCACCAAGGAAAAAAATGGGGTGAGATTGCAGATGAGAGAAGGTGAGCTGGCTTCTAACCACTTTTTATTGTACACACACCACATGCAAAAGTAGGGGGCCTGCTTACAGACTTGCGTACACCAAATGCTCTGTGGGGGTCTATTGCAATGACCCAAATATATTAACATTCCTGAAAGTCAAGGATTGGAGAAATTAGTGCATTAAAAAAAATTTCAAAACATCACATTTCCAAATGTAAAGATATCGGGCATTGTATAAGAAATTAAATATTACAGTATGGCCCCAGTTCAAGCCTCTTCTCTGAAGTACTTTACTGTACTTTGGTAGGTAGTTCTTTCATCATGTACTTTAGCCAGTACTTTAAATAGAAAACAACAATCCCAGTAGTACTATGCTGTAAGTAGTTCTCTAATCTTAGGATGACCGTCAAGAATATTTAAGACCTTATCTTCTATCATTTTATCAGTACCAGTCCATAACTACTTGAACAAGTATATTCACACATCTTGATATATCCTTTGAGAGGACTGCACTCAAAAGGTCAGAGTAAGAAAGCAGAAAATAATGGGCTAGTAACAAACCTGGGCTATTTCTTTATTTCTCAAGTGCCTTACCCTCGAGTTACTTCTGTCTTCAGCAATGCTACAGTCAAGCAAATGTGTAACAAGACTTCCACAAGCATTTACTGTCATGTCATTCAGTGAGTCTAACTCCTTTTCAATGAATTGCAGGGAGGGCTGTTGCTGTTGGAACTGGAGAGGTTCACTCGTACCCTCCCTCATGGGAAAGATCACTAGATTTGGTAAAAGCAGCACTGATGCATCTACCTGAACTCTTGAAAGGCTAGTTAGCTTGAAAGCATGACAGGCAGAGATCTTCATGGGCACTTAGGGATAAGGTTAGTAAGCCAGATCAAGCAGAAGCGAGTTATCGCTGCAGTGATGCTAGGCTTCGTTAAAAGAAACATGTCTTTACAGTAGATGCTAAAGATACTGAGAAAGAGGCGCAGATTTCATATATAACCTCCATAGTGCCCAAAGCATACGCCGGGACTTGACTTGTACAGGTATGCAGTGAGAGGAAGAAATCCGGGTAAAAGAACCACGAAATTAGAACTCAGTCAAATCAACTAAAATTCAAAAGCACTATCATATTCAGTGAGTAGCTTATTCTCTCATTCTATGGACATAGTTCAGACCTTCCAATGTTTAAAAAAGACCTATCCAAAGATATAAAAAACTATGTTTATATCTAAAGCAAGGGGAAAATCCTCATAAGGAGAAGTACCTGCAAGGCCTATTTACCTGTGAAACTATTTAATATTTTTTGAGGTAAAGGCTAAAATATAAATAGCACTGCATAATGGCAAAGATGAAGACAGACTTAAACTCTAAAAAGAAATCCCTTTGAAGACCATGGCAAAAAAAAAAAAAAAAGATAAGACTTTCCGTTGAAAAATCCCCCAAACCAAATCGCTATAATATATATTCCTGAATTATTTCTTCTAGGTCAAAAGATTCATTCAAAGATTAAAAATATCACAGGTTAGTGAAACACAATTTTTAATAAGTTCACACCTGAAGAACTTTGCAAGTTATGCAAAGAGCTTTAAAAGAAATTGACTTAGATGTTGCACTAGAGCATAACTGTCAATAGCAGAATTTATAAATAAACCAAGTCAATTTTCAAACATAAAAACACGTAGTATATTTACACTACAAGTATTTACAAATGTCTTTACAGAACAGTTTTGCTGGAGGAAGACTAGTTGACAGCAGCGCATCCCTTAGTCTGCCAGATTTTAATCCAGTTACAGCCTGAAGGAATCTAGCTTGCTTCATGACTATCCAAACAAAACCTGCTTTCTTTACTTAGAGGACGCTGAACTCTGCCATGCTGAGGCTGATCTGTCATGGCCACGTCCCTTGCCATAGACCTGGGAGTAGAGCCCTGGAAATGCCTCAACACCGGTCTCTTGGCACTGAGTGGGTTCAGGCTTCTTTATTTTGCACATGGAGCTCAGGACTTGCAAATTCAGTACGATGGTACCTGTACAGTAGTGGTTCATTTGTACTCTCCTAAGATAGCTCTTAAAATGACAGACATATCAAACCAGCAAACCTACCATTTTTCCCCTTTCACAACAGAACTATAACACACAAAAGCATCCTTTTTCTTTTTTTAATGACAAGCAAAAACTATGCAATCTGCTCATTAAAATCTTTACTTCTACCTCTCTATGGGTGAGAAACCCACGTAGCTGCAGTTTAACACAGCAAGCGTGAAAAATATGCAATTCCACAAAACACACAACTTTCAATTGCCACACTAGTCACAAGGCACAGAAATTACCACGACATCAGTCTCTGTACTTTGGAAAGAGCCGGGCAGGTGGAAGACTGCAACTGCAAACCACTGCCTTAGGCCTTTCCATTATCAAATCATACAAGCTAAGCAATTGGAAACAAATGCCAAACATGGGAAAGTAGCAGGAAAAAATAATACTCAGTAGAATATAAGACATACCCAAGCAAAGTGGCTATTCTCTGAACTCTTACTAGAACTGCATTCCTCTCTGGCAGCAAAACTAAGGGTGGATGCACCCTTTAAGTTGCTCTGTGCCAGAAGAGTTTTGGAATGAAACCTGCTCCAATTGCCTTTCTTTAGCATCTTTTACTGTGCCTTTGCACCTGTGAATGAAAAAAAATGGACTGCAGCATAGCTATGAGCACAGACAAGTGTCTCTCCCTTTTCCTTGTTGTGTTGCTCCATTCGCTAAGCCAGACAATTCTGAATCTAATCTGAATAAATAATAATAACGCAACCATCTGAAATAAGCTTTTGAATTACAATTAAACATAAATAGGTAGAACAATGATTTCAAACATCCCACTAACCACAATATAAATTTTTATTAGGTTTCCACTCTCCCAGTCAATCTTTTTCTGGCTGGTCATAATAAAGTGACTGATTGTGAGTGAAAGCAAGAGTAGCAGACACCAACCAACTAGGATGGAATAGAGGATGCCCGGTCGATCAGAAGGAGGCAGGATGTTTCGGTCCTGATCTATGGCTTGTATGGGTGGAGTGACACTGATGGGATTCACGTGTGCCTGAAATGAAAAATCAGACAGATTTTAAACAGAAAAATTAGAAAGCCGGTAGGCAGATCTTTAGGTTTAACATAAAAACATCCCACTGAAAAGGATATTTGCTGAAATTGCAGGAGAAAAAGTACTTATATTTAAGAATAGTTACAGCACATGTCCCTTTTGAAATCAAAATGAAGTAGGCAACATATATATTTCCACAGCAATTTCCTTTCTTTTAGATACATTTTATGCCATAATAGTATCTTCAAGGAAAGGAAGCTCACAAATGTTTAAGCAAATGCTTGACTATGGTCCTATAAATAGTCCCTTGAATCAGACATCACCATAGCAGTGAAATACAGCAAATGCTTTAAAAAAAGGAGAGCTAGAGTGGCTGTGATACATGAATACATACTGCAAAAGAAATTCAAGCCAAGGTACAGACATTTCAAGGATAGGTACATCTGAGAAGTTTAGATGGATGTTGCAATAATTCACACCATCATTCAGAAGTGGAGTGATCTTGCATGCCAAACATAGAAACAGAGAGCCAGAAAAAGCATTTGCAGGCTTTCATCTTGTTCAGTACTTGTATGCCCATTTCTTTACCTACAAACTTAATAGCATTCCTGTACCTACTAACAGCACTTAGCCCTCACTGTTGCTTTGAATGTTTTCTGAAGCTTTCCTATGCCAATACAGTCTCCAGTGGTAATACCAGAGCTACCATTCCTAACTCTAAATGAACAGTTTCAGTAACTTTGGCTGCTTAATCAACTAGAAATGTAGCTACGCCATGAATGTATGTGCACTGGTATTTTCCATCCCCTTCTTGGAACTTCTACTTGCGTGGCAGAAGTGTTTAATAACCTCTATGAAAAACCAGATGCCTTTTTTCCCCATACAACTAATCCTGGCAGCCTTTGCTATGGAAAGCTCTAACGCTCCATGTTCTGCAAGAGGGAACTTGAAATTTAGTGTAGGAATAGGAATGAGACAAGTCCACACTTGGCCAAGCTTTGGCACAGCCTTTAAAAATTCTCCTGCTGCGAGTTGGAAGAAACCTGCAAGAGCTTTAAGCAATGCTTGTCGATAAATGTAGCAGGAAAATAGGTGAGCCAGGAGGAAGAGACCAGGACAGGAGTGAATACAAGGCAGTTTGCAAGAGAAGAGAGAGTTCATTCCCTCTCTGGTAATTTTGGATACATAGCCACATGATTATCTGCAGTAACACAAGCTATTCTGCCCACTGTCAGCCCACCCAAAAGTCATTTCCTACAGGTTACTGAGGTCCGAACGAGGCTCTTCCAGGCTCATGAGCCACGGCTTGCATCCACACATGGTTACACACCTCTCAGCTTTGGGTGCAGAGCTTCTGCCTACCAACATGGGACTGGTACCTCCTCACTCTGCCTCTCTGCTCATGGCTTTTTCCACAGTTCCCAATGAGTGGGCAAGGTCCTTTGTCACACACGCCTGTTTCCTCTTTTGACTCTTTAAAAAAATTAAACTCTTAAAAGTGTAATGAGGAAGACGAGCTCAAAATAGGCATAAAGACAGAGAGAAGAAGATATATTTGACATATGTTTGAATTTTTAAAATGCCTTAGGACTGCATAAAAGTTACATGCTGAGAGATAAGATTATGCATAAAACTGTCCAAGACTAAAATGCTATTTTTAAATTTACAGATCAGTTGAAGCACTCTCAGACCAATCTACATTATAGTTAAAAACATGCCCACAACAACAGTCTCATTTGCTAAGGCTGGCTAGGTTTTAGACTCACCATTACAACATTGCAGGCCAAGCTGAAAGATCTGAGTCTATGCTAGAATAACAGCGATGGATCTAGCCTTGTAAATAATGAGCTGTCAGCTGTACCCCAACCGCCAAAACCAGACTAAAATAATAATTGTTGGATATATAACTCAGATAGCAAGGACACGTGCTTTACTTTCCAATTCAAGGAGAAGCTCGAGAACAGCATTTAGGAAAACTGCATTTGAAATTAAATGGATTCTACTTGTACAGTAGATATTTTATCCCACACTGCCACCATTACACTGACTCCTCAGAACCAAAGCAATCAATCAATTTAACAGAAACAAGTTGTATAAGAAAATGAAGAAGTATTAGTAAACCAAGAATGAAACATGAAATCCATTAAATTTTTATTCCACAGAAGTTGTCTAAGTACTGTACACACCCTGAAATGGGCTGCTCAGAAACTGAAACTACCATGCAACAAGATCACCTGCAATCCACTGAAATGTTTCGGGATAATTTAAAGCTGTTTTGAATTAAATAGACTGATATGCCTTGAAGCAAAGCTAAAGGTACTTTCATATTGTTTTAGTAATTCATCGATAATGCAAGTATCTTTTTTATTTAAACTTAAATTAGAACTATGAAAACATAACTGCACAAAGAAGCAGCCATTAATTATGTTAATAAATTTGTAAAAGCACATATAGCATCGCTTCAGAAGGTGTACCATAGACTTTTTATCAAAAATAATTCTAAAAATTTGTATTCAAAATATGCTTTGATCAATAGCAGTAATAACTATGATTATTACATAGGGATATTTCTTTCTTTCCTGAGCACTTTAAAATGTAAAAGGCACAAACAGGTGCTTACACCATCCCCTAGATCCTGCTGACACGGTGCTGCTAAGCAACAAAGCCATCGGGGCTCATGGGGCCCAAGGCAGCTCCCTGGAGCCCATCTCCCTGATGGCCCCAGTCCTGCCCCTCAAACTGTTCTGCATATCATGGTTAGCAGTTATTGCCAGAGACCAGCAGACCACAACGATACAATACCCACTGCCATCCTGACCAGGAGGTTCAGAGAAAAGATGAGGCTTTGCTCAGCCCTTTGAGAGAGAGGACACAGTCACGTACAGGTAAAGGGTGGCTCCTGCCGCCTTGCAGCTCTGCAGAGTGGGCAAGTGTTACAAAATAGGGTCTGTGACAGCCACCATTGTGTGCTAGATCCAACATACTTGCAAAAGACCAAAAAAAAACCCTATCACTGTTGTTCTCAGCCTGAAAGGAGAGCTTCATAAAAAGATAGAATCTCATTAAAAGAAAGGGAAAACAGATTACGGAGAGAGTGAAATGCTTGCAGGGCCCACAACTGCTTAAGGACACACAGTTGGAGGCAAAGAAAAAGCATATGGGTTTTTTATTGTGACAGACTTGAGAAAGGGCAAGGCAAGTCAGCGCAACTATGCAGCAGTGCAGGGAAGGTTATTTAGAATAAATAGACGGCCTTCAAAAGCCAGCCACTTCCAAATGAAGAACATAAGTGTTCACAAGCTCTGGCAGAAGCAGGTGATTAAAAAACAAACAAACAAGGAGATCCTGTCAGTTCTAGGCTAAAATATGCAGTAATTTATTTACTTTTCCCCATTAGGGAAGAGATCTCAGAGTTACTGGTTTTGGTATTTACAGACTTCAGGTGCTTCAATGTAGCAGAATACACCATCAGGCAGGTCAAAAAAAAGAACCCAAACTCCAACCTGCAAATGTTATCACAAGTATTAATAAATCTAAAAAAATAAATCCTCAAACAGGAAGGATTCTGTGACAGGAAGCTTGCCAGGGAGCCTGCAGGGCCAAGAGATGATCAAGAGGGGAAAAAAAAAAATACATAGATATATATATATATTAAAAAAAGCTCAGAGAGAATAAGGTAGTAGCACAAAAACTATTTTTTTTTCTTTCTTTCTTTTGTATTCACCATGAAAGGACTCGGATGGGTCCCCATGCCAGCACCCTCTCCATGCAGGACGCCTTGCAGATTCCACCAGAAATCATAGTTCAGAGGCACTAGGGACTGTTTGAACAAGCCAAATGAAGTGTGACATGAGGCCAAACACAGATGGGTTTCTATAGCAAGGCAAGAGTGAGTCATATGAACTTGCTGTGCTAGGTAACCTCCTGCTTAAAAGTGCTTCAGTACCTGAGGAACAGCAGGTGGCAAACGTAATGCCAAAATTAAAAGGCTTGCAGGGTGACCCAGGGGAATACCACCATAAAGTCTGAGGCTTGTACCAGGAAAAATTAGCAGATGATATAACAGTCTGAGCAAACACATAAATAAATACAACACACCAGGGAAAGTTTGGTTTTCTGCAAAGGGAAGTCCAGCCTCTCAAACCTACTGTGGTTCCCTGCAGGAATCACCGGCACATGGATACCACAAAACCATCTGATATAGCATGTGTAGACTTCCAGCCAACTTTGACAAGCTCTTTTACAAAATATTCTTAAGGAAATTTGGCCTCAACAGAAAATGAGTAAAGACCTGTGTATCCAGAAACCATTAGGTTAAGAGACATGAGGCAGAGCAGGAGTAAGCTTTCAGTTCCCTTAGGGAGAGAGGGAAGATCCACAGGGATCTGTGCTAATACTGGAGCTGCTCAGCTCACTTCTACATGACCTCAGAAACACAGGGGAGAGCACAGGAAGAATAATTACAGGTAATACTCAATTATTCAGTCGAGAGGATGAGGGTCACCTGCAAAAGACTGCAGTTTTAAGCACTGAAGGCTGCATACTTAATGAAGTGCCTTGAGTTTTTTCACGTTTTCCTTGTAAATATTCATTCCTCCTGTGAAAAACCACCAACCAAAACTCTCAGTACTCTTACACAGAGAAATCTTTTCAGCTATGTTTGGGAGGGCAAAGAGTAAAAGTGATCCTCCTTTTCAATGAAATCAAACAAGACTTGACTGCTTAGGGGCTGTAAAGACAGAGCAATAGGAATCTTTCCCTCAGCTCTTTTCAACAGAAAGTTCTCTCATAATTCATTATGAAATTATCAGTGAATAATAAAATGTTTATTCACAAATGTCATAAAACAGTGCCATTTGCCTACCCCAGCCACCAAAAGATACACACTTCAAAACAGAGCATCGAGTTTCTGTCATGGGGAAGACAACTGGAAATTATCTGAAGTTACGGTTATAAAATCAAGAGGGCTAGAAAAGAAGAAAAAAAAAAACCCATCAAATATTCATTCAAGTGCTTTGTCTTAAGGCATTTAGTGTAGCTAGAAAACACATTAATTTGCTACCCTTTTTTTACATCTTGCTCTTCGACACACATGGTTAGCCAAAATTTGGCTGCAAATTGTTTCTGTTTAGAAAAGAAACCGGTAATGGAGCCAGGTGTGCTTTAAACAATCCTGTTTGTTCAGCAGAAAGGCAAAAGCCATGTTTCCCTGGAGAGGAGAGAAACCGAGCCTCCAGACACCAGTACTCCTGCTTACATCTTTGAACACACTTCAGCCACAAAAACTCTTTTTGCTTTTATTCAGGACCTGACTACCACCACCACACCTGAGCCTGTCTCTGATGTTTCATTCTCCACCTGCTTTTCTGTTTCGGCATACACACCTTTATAATGCAGTGAAACTCTTTCAGTTGGTATCTCTATTGGAAATGGTGACACATAGCTAGAATACAGATATCCAACTAGGATAACAACATGGTAATAAATACGATAATAAGAGAGTAATAATGACAGGCAGAAATTTCCCTATTTTTTTCTTACCTGAAAAATATATTCAAAAATCTAAAGCAAAAGATCTCTAAACTGCAAATCATTGACTAGTCCCAAAACTTGCAAAGGAAGCTATAAACCTCTGCATGCATTCATGCAAGAGTGTTTTAAGCTCCTACTAAGGATAGTGAGGAAAAGGAACAACTAATGATTTCTTTATTAACATGGAGTTTAATAAATTTAGGATTACAGTTGTATTCAATAATCCAAACAGTATCTCTAGGAATCTGTGTAAAAATATGTATTTTTTCACCATCACATGGTGATCACATGAAACAATTAAAAGGAAATTTACAACTGAGATGCAGAATATGCATTTTGTGCTTTCAAGCATAATAAACCAAAAGTGACTTTTTAAAGTTACCTATTTTCCAAAGATTTTGCATTTACATTATTTTATTTAAAACATTTTAAGATGTTCACGACTGCCAGACTTTCAGGAGAAAGATATGTAAAATGTCAAAAGTGTTAAATGTAATAACTCAATTTGATTAAAACCTGAAACTGGGGGGGTTTGTCTTCTTATACAGACACTTTTGATTGATTGTTCAAATGACTGCCACCTGTGTCGTTGTTTCGGTTGCAGCTCAGACAGTAACAAAGCACCACGCAGCTGCTCACTCACCCCCCCACCCCCGCGCCTGGCCACGCTGGGATGAGGAGAAAATCCAAAGGCAGGCTCGTGGGTCGAGACAAGGACTGGGAGGGATCACTCCCCACTTATGGTCACGGGCAAAAGACAGGCTCAACTTGGGGAAGAAACAAAAGCAATTTAACTTACTACCAGTCAAATCAAAACAAGGATAGTAGGAACGAAAACCAAACCTCAGAACACCTTCCCCCCACCCCTCCCACCTTCCCGGATCAGCTCCATTCCTGGTTCTTTCTCCCTCCTCCCCCCGGCGGCACAGGGGAACAGGGGATGGGTGTTTGGGGGTCAGCTCGCCACACATTGTCTCTGCCACTCCTTTCCTCAGGGGGAAGATTCCTCACTCGTCCCCTGCTCCACCGTGGGGTCCCTCCCACGGGAGACAGTCCTTCACCAACTTCTCCCATGGGAGTCCTTTCCACGGGCTGCAGTTCCTCACAAACTTCCCTGGCGTGGGTCCTTTCCGCAGGCTTCAGTTCTTCCCGAACTTCCCTGGCGCGGGTCCTTTCCACGGGCCGCTCTCCAGTCACACACTGCTCCAGCACGGACTTTCCCATGGAGTTACAGCCATCTTAGGAGCCTCCGCTCCACCGTTCACCTCCATGGGCTGCAGAGGGACAGCCTGCCATCTCACCACAGGCTGCAGAGCCATCAGCCTCCTCAGGCGCCCCTCCTCCCCCTCCTTCTTCACTGACCTCAGTATCAGCAGAGGGGTTCCTCTCACGTTCCCCAACCCCCACACTGCCGGTTCCCCTTCTTAAATCTGTTCTCCCAGAGGTGCTCCCACCATCACTGATGGGGTCGGCCTGGGCCAGAGGTGGGTCCCACTTGGAGCCAGGGGAGCTTCCAGCAGCTTCTCACAGGAGCCACCTCTGCAGCCCCCTTCCCCGCTACCAAAAAACACCCACACCACACAAACCCATAACAACCTGCTTCGTCCTCCTTCCTTAGTTAAAACTGTTTTCACCATCCTTCCTCTGAGATTCTTCTCATCTACTTTTTAGGGGTAAAACATTGCTTCTCAGCACTGCACAAAGTCTTTGGAAGACACCAGCTTGGATCTTGCATCTCTGGGAAAACGCTGCTAATGATTTAGAACCAGCATGTTGCCAAAAAACCCACAGAGGGTAATTTTTGCTAAATAATGATTAATGAGCAAGATAAAGAAAAGCAAGAGATCAGCTTCAGGGAACTCATTTAGCTGAATGAAGTACCTTTCTTTCTTTATATGATCACCTGGAGCTCATCTTCCTGATTTTTAAAGCCATGCAGGTCAGAAATACTCTACTTGAAGTTAATGAAATAAAAACCAGTTCAATCTCTTAGGAGTGAGAGCTGAACTTAATGCTGCATATCTACAGTTTTACCCAGATACCTCCCCAGAATACAGGGACTTCATGGATTATTGAACAGTAGCTTTCAAGTGACTTAAAACTTCTCAGGTCAATAACTCAGTTCTCCCTGTATCTAACACTGTTCTCTCAGTATTGCCTGTTCGTTACTAAATAATTATATTAGAGTCATGAAACACCAGAACCTAACCACAAGACTGAAAAACAATTTAGGATTTCAAATTAGCTACCCATGCTGCATCACATACAGCACCATACTGATTTCAAGTTACCATGGACTTGTTCAAGGCACTAATTCTATCAAGAGCTAAGTATTAAATGAGAAAAAAAAAAAAAGCACTTCTTGGTATTTGCTATGACATACAAGTTGAGAGATTTTTTTTTTTTTTCCCCACAACAGGGGACCATAACAATTGTTGTGCAGGTGATACCAAGCATAGTTCTGCTTTAAAAACCAAATTTT
Source organism: Pandion haliaetus (assembly GCA_013401275.1). Lineage (NCBI taxonomy): Eukaryota > Metazoa > Chordata > Aves > Accipitriformes > Pandionidae > Pandion > Pandion haliaetus. The sequence goes on from VYZV01021098.1 coordinate 35,927, forward strand.
CTACCTTTTCCATGGTCGGTCTGAGATGTAAAGGCAAATTTGACAACCATATCTATTCATGAAGGACTTGTTCCTCTACGGAAGAAGGAAAAGGGAGGAAATGGCACATTTTTAGAGTTAGAATAACAACATTATTCTCTGGACAGAGCTTTTCTTTTTTTTTTATTATTATTATTACCACAAAAATGATTGTGCTCTAGGAAACTGAAACACAGTTAACCTTACTGAACTAGGACATTGCCTGGTTTTGAGCAGGTAATTTATTTGTAAGAACTGTCTTTTACATGATTGAAGACAGCAGGCCATGAACCAGCCACAGGTTCACAAACCGGGGTGATGCTGCTTTGATGATTCACAATCACTTCAGCTCCCTGCTGCCTGCCCTGAGATGCTCCTGGAGTCAGTGGTCAGGGCCACTACACAGGCAGAAGTAAACATCAGCAACTGCTGTAAAAGATAAAACCATATGAAAAAGGAGATTTCCCAAACTTTTCTTTGGATTCACCAAGGTGAGCTTCCACCCACTGAGCTCCTCTGTGTATTAGCCTGCATGAAATCCACTAACAGAAGGGACTACATCTTTAGAATTTATTATTGTATTCAAATATGGAGAGACATTTTCTACCCACTAATTCACATGGAAGACTAAATTAAGACATACACAAAGATTGCTAAAAAATTAAAAAAAGGGAGGAACATCATGAAAATATGCATTATTCCAGGTTGACTAAAATAAGATACATCACAGTGCCTTGAGCAACA
>VYZV01021098.1:36698-48784 GCA_013401275.1 Pandion haliaetus
CCAAGAGCCTTGCACAAAAAACCACCAAAAAAAAAAAAAAAAAAGGAACGTTCACTTGCATTAATATTTCAATCTGCCAGTTTGTGGTGGCATTACTTAAGCAGACACACAGTTAACTGACCTTTACCCGATATATGCGTTACTAACATGGCTGTGAAAACCTGTCCTAAATCACAGTCTTAACAAATAAATTGATATACTCCTAAAATAATTTCCTAAAACATAGTAAACCCTGTGTTACCTATTCGATGGTCCTAAGAGCTCTGAAGCACTCATGTACAATCTGTTCCACGGAGGTACGCAGGACATTTATAAGATGCTTAATGTTGAACAGTTAAGCATTTTCTGTAAGGAGTTCAATAAGTTGTCCAATACAGAACAATCTGAAGCCTCAGGCATTCTTCTCTGAGAACATAAGAGCAGATATTCAACTGGGAAAAGAGCATACCTAATTCCTAAATACTAGCTTATTCTAATTGATTTAGATTCAGCAGATTATAATGTTCATTAATTTGAGGGGGGAAGTTAAGAAAGATACTTTTTCATATCATAGCAATTAAGTATTTTGAACCGCATCAGCTCAATTGATAGCATTGCAACAGGGATTGCTTCCAAAACTAGAAGACCGATGGCATTCTATCACTCAATTGGCAACAGATTACAAAAAGTCATCTTTTTCCTTGCATTTCCAGGTACTTCTCCCTTTTTCTTCTTCTCAGTCTTCACATTTACTAAATGTCACAGCAGCAACCTTCTCCTGCCTCCCTACCCCACACCCCCATCTGCACTACTACCCCCCGTCAATAACTAACTGCAAGCAGACCCAATTGCCCTGCCCTCCCATTTTCCCAGCTGTCAGCAATCCCTGCTTCCCTGCTGCTGCTTCCAGACAATCAATCACTCCACAAGGCCTTGTGCTGCCTTTGTGTCAAGTGGCATGCATTGAAACCCCCAAGGAACACCAGTATTTTTATTGACTGGTAGCACCAAGTGCAGTTCAACTATAAAAATTGAGGCCAGGGACTTTTATGCTCAAGAACTTCCCTCTTTTCCCAAGCGGTGGGCACAAATCCATACAATAATCCACATTTCTAGCCAAGGACACAAGAAACTGAATTCTGCACCAATTAAGTGGCTCAATGATTTTCAAGGAAATAAGAGCAGAGTTCCATGCCTCTCTTATCAGGTTAAAATATCTAAAGAGTTTGGCAAACTGAATTAAATCACTGAAACACACACACTATTTCTTGTGTTTGACAATTTATAGTCTCTACTGCTTTGAACAAAACTAAGGAAGATGCACATAATGCTTTGCAACATCAAAATTGTATGAACATACAGATGTAGCATTCTTTTCCCATGTGTTTCCATGTGTATCATGTTATTTTCTAGGAAGTGTTGAGAATTGTAGAGTATTTCAGAATGATAACTTCTACTAAAAACACAAAATATTCCAAAAGAAAACAATGCCTTGCATTTAACCATCAGTTTTTCTTGGGTTTCTCACAGCATAAAGCAATATAGATACATGGGCTTTTTAGAAGAACAGGGTGGTCAATATTAGTGCAATTAGTTAACACAAAACATTTCATGCTAGCTTTTTAAACCCTGAGAAGTATTATTTTTTCAGCTTTCACAGTTAGGAACTTGTAACTGTGCCCAACAGACTTCAAATGAAGCCTGGAGGCCTTTGATACACATCACTCTCATAGCTTAGCTGATGAATTTACTGATCAAGACAGCAGAACTCTCACCTCTATGCAAACAAGGGTGAGAAGCTTTTTGCTAGATAGAAAATATTAGTAAAGCAACATACATTACTCCGTGCTGACATCCAGAACTCCTTCAAAGGGAGTCCTACAATATTAAGCCAACAAAGTTTTTGATGAATTGAGTAATCGTTATGGTTACACTGGTTCTCCTTTTGATTTCTTGAGATACATGTGAAGTTAGAATACAAGCTGTAAATCGGCAATTAGCTAAGTTATATCCATGCTGTGCAGAAATGTATACACTGTTGCCAATACACAGTATTAAAACAGCAGGAAGAACTGCAAAACCATTCCAACATAATTTCTTGCTGCTGCTTCAGATGCTTTGCCAGTACAACAAGGGCTGTGACAAAACACTAATGAGCACAAATCCATCATCAAGTACTTGCATGTCAGTAAAATGCAGAAAATATTTCAGTGGAGTTATCCAACCACAAGTGAAGTAAATCCAAAAAGCAAGAAACAGCCTAGAAAAGTATATTCAGCTGAAGATACTACCAAACCCTTGTCATTAGTCAAGTATGTCATGTCAAATCTCCTATTTGCAGGATCTCACCATTCTCCCTCTCTTCTTGCCTTCCTATTGATAGCTACAAGTGCCTACAGATGCTCCCTTTGATCAGTGAGCAAACACAGGGAGAGGCAGAGTTTGAAGAATTTCCTACTCTTTGAGGGCTAATGAGTTACAAAGATATACAGGAATACAAGGCAAATGGGATCTTCTGACCCTCCTCTTTGACACAATACAGAACACCAAACTTTTGGGCTAAGATCTCAGCTGAAAGCCAATACAAAGAGAGAGGAAGAAAATCCCAAGCACAGATTTAAAACACACTATGAAGCTGAAAGAGAACAGAGAGTAAATCCTCTGTACAAAATTGTTCTGATCAAAATTATCACAGGAGCTAAACAGATCTATACAGCAAAAAATTCTGTGCCTCAAAACTGCTCCCCAAGAAAGGGCAAACCTACATGACGAAACCACCTCCTTCAAAATCTGCGTTGCTCACCTCTAGAGGTTTGCAGCCGATTCACCTTATCGGTACTTCTTGTTTGCAACACTGTACATAGATCTGAAGGTTCATTCTCTGTTAAAATAATACTTCTTACCACCAGATGATGTTGCAGAGTCCATCCAGACTGTGCAAAATGTCCACACTTGATATGAAAATGAAATATGAGCAGCATTTCTGGAGATCAGCTTTGCTGTGTAGCACTTTGGTGAAAGGGCATTTTTATCAATACCACTAGTAAAACAGGAACCATGTTTTAACAGTCCACCCAGGGGAATCTTAACTATTAAGAGCAGATAGTAAAAACTGGTATTATGAAATCACTGTTAAAAACTGTTCTGTTCAAACATATGTATATGCAGAAAGTAATAACAATGGGGGTTGATCTGCAAGTTTAAAATAAATCTAATGTACCTATTTATTTACAAGAAGTTCACCATTTCTAAAAGCCACTGATAAAAAGCAACAGCAGATAATTTATGCAGGCGACGTGAACTAACCTCTCATGTCTTCTCTGGGGAAACAAAAAGTGTTTTACTAACTGATGGGGAAAACTAAGACACAAGATTGATTATTAAAAAGGGACCTACTTTCTAAATTCAGCACCACAATTGTCAAACAGCTTTTAGCACCTTATTTGATTGTTCAATATAATCCACGGTTGCTGTGTTCTTAGTTTTCTGTTGTGTCCAATGTTTATGCAGTTTACTAAAATGAAAACTGTAAAATTCAAATATCCTGACAGATCATGTTGTTAACAGAGTAAGCTGTCAAAAAACACAATTCCTCTCATTTATTTGTAAAAACAAGCCATCTTTGAAGGGAGAAAAAAAATATTTTGAAAGAGCAGCAGGATAGCATAATGAATCACGGCAAACAGGAAAATAGAGACTATTTTTATCAATGATGTCGTCCAAGAACAGCAGGTCCAAAAAAGAATTGAATTTCATCAGGATCTGATCACAGCGCTTACTAAATTGCTTTTTCTGTATCTGACATGCTTTATAAGAAATGTCTCCAGCAGAGTATCTGTGCTGGAGACTAAATGAAATGCATTATGCAATGGGCTTCCTGCCTTCACACCCAGGTATAATCTCCTGTGCAATTCAGACAAAAGCAAGAATTCAATCTGGAGGTTCTACTTGTTCTAATGTGATGACTGCGATTAAAGAACAATAAACATTTCATTTTTGACATTTCACTTTTTTCCATATAAACTATGAAGTCTATTTCCTTGATTATCTTTCAAATTCTTGATGGTAGGTTTCTTACTATCATGATTTCTGTTCAGGATTCAAAATGAGGCAGGAGAACAGCTGCAGAAAAGCAAGTTGTAAAACCCAAGACAAATGCACCTACTTCTGCTTGACACAGATTCACAAAAAATAGAAAATATTTGAAGATCAGAGTAACACTACCGTAATGACTTAAAAGGTTTGGGGTTTTTTCATTTCTGAGAGTAATATCATTACAATACAAAAGTCTGTGAAATATTAACACCATTTTGTTTTCTTTTAAATGCATAATTCTCTGCAAGGGGAAAAAGGAATACAGTTGTCAGCTGTGTCAACAGTTACTAATTTCAGCTGATTTTGCAAAACACTTAATCATATTTGATGCTGTTAAGGAGAAGAAGCTGATGACTTCTCTATGCCTTTAGAAAAATTAGCTACCACATAATATACTAGAAAAGGCATGAGAAGTTATGATCAAAGGTATGATCAAAAGCAGGGCATAGCCTGAATACATACATACTCTGGCTTAGCAAGTACCTTTCAGCCTGAAAAAAACAAAGAAGAAAAGTATGAAAGGTCTATAAAACTGTGTGTTACAGAGAGTGGGTATAGGAACAACTGCTCACTGCCTCTTGCAAACCAGCAGCTCAGGAATGTCTAACACAAATGACCTGTTGGCAGGCTCAAAATGCACAGTGAGAAAGATCTTCACCCAAATACAGTCATGCTATGGCGCTCCTTGCTACAGGCATCATAGGTGCTAAAAGTTTACCTTGGCTTAAAAATAAGTCAGGTTCACAGAACAAAAATAGTATCTCTACTATCAATTTTTAAGGCAGGACTTCTAATTGTGACATGGGAGAACCCTTTGGGGAAGTATAACCAGTACCACTGTTGGGACCTTTCTTATATTAATTTGTATGAAACCAAAACAAAAAAAACATAATAAAACAGTAATTCATTTAAAATTTTTAAATAATAAAAAAATAAACATGGAAATGAATAGGTTAGTATTCCACCCAGATCTTTTGTCTCTTGACTGATTCATTTTACACACAGATTTTATTAAGATAATGATATTGGTTTGGGTTTTTATTTACTCATTTAGTATCTTCCTTCAGCAAACTTTACTTTGGTAGAGCCATCTTCTCACCTGGAGGAACAAGCAAGGTCAAAAGGCTCAAAGCAGAGCAAATTTTGGAAGTATTGAGTGTGCAGTCAAGCAGTGTTCCCATTGGTCAGGCTGAAACAGGAGTTTAACATTTGGGGTTAGCAAAACATCACTATGGATCACCACTCTCAGTTTTGAGAAGAAACATTTGCATTTTCTGCACTGATTTTTTTGTTTGCCTTTTTTTTTTTTTTTTAAATACTTGCAACTAAATGGGCACTTTTCTAGTTCAGGCATGGGAACGTCAACTGCAACTACATAACACCTGACTTTATTCAAACTGTATCCACCACTGTCCTTTTCTCATTAAAGTTTGTCACCCTCTCAAGAGATAATTTTATGTAGAGATTTTGTGCCCGGAGCCAGCTACAAATTTTATACCACCATTATTATAACCACTTTATTACGCTCCTTTAATGGTAACATTAACAGCGTAATACCACTTTTAGACTGAAGGTTGTAGGAAAAAATTGGTTTTCCTAGGTGTATTTCGGATTAATTTTCAACAAATTTGTGCAGTTGTGCAGATGTATCATATGTGTGCATGTACACACACAACCTGCAATGCTCACATACTTCATCTTTTTATGGAATAGTGAAATTTTACATTTAAATGCTTTTCTTCTTAAATCCCAATACTCTTCCAGAACAAAAAGCAGGAATTATTTACAAAGCAAGCTTCTATCTATCTAGCCATATGAGCTGCTTTAAAAACTTGAGCGCTGCTGTACTGATAGAGGTATTGATGCAGAGCCAAAAGCAGACTATCCAGGTTTTCTTGTTTCAGAAGAGGGCGTTTCAGCTCACTGTGACTTTCCTCACGCTCCAGAGGAAAGACTGCTAAGCTTTAAGCAAGATTTTCTACAGAAGCTTTATCAATAGCACAGAGAAGAGGCAAACATAATTGTACTGGTGATGGTGATGATGGGCTGCCCCCTACCCTGCATCATGCAGCCCACGGTGGAGGCAGGGAAATGCTCTTTGGTGTGGCACAAACCATTCTCTCTGGCTTCTTCACATTTTAGCAGGGGGTCAGGGCACTGGGGAAAAAAAGTCCTGAGCTGCTAGGCTGAGATAGCAAGACTTCATTAACTGCTCCCTCCCTGGTGTGATCCCAGCGAGGATGGCACAGCTGGGAAGGCTGCTGGCCCCTCAGGGGCAAACACTGCCTTGGGAACAAGACAACAACAAAAAGTAGAAAGAAGGCACATCTGTACCAAGGACTGCAATGGACAAAGGAGACTCCCAAGTTAGCCTTAAAAGACCAGGGACAACCAAACAATCAAGCAGAGCAGCCCAAGGTGAGCCCTGAGCTGCCACGCCTACATGGCTATAGAGATGTACTGTGAATGGCCCAGCCCGGCGATGAAGTTTGTGCCCAAGCACACGCTCTTGGGTGTGGAATGCCAAACAATTGCTGATAAGAAGGTGACAGCACATCCTGCTGCCCTACTTCTGAGGAGGGCCACAAGACTTTGTGGTGATCAAAAGGGAAGCAGCGCTCAGAGTGCCTCCCACAGCCTCTGAGGGTTAACACTTTGGCCCCAGAAAGGAAGCTTCTCTGCTACTTTATCTCCCATTATCTGCAAGTGAACTTGCACATATCTGCGAAACCTTAATTGATGAATCATTATGTGATTAACTGAAGAACTAACATAATCTGTACCCTCTGCATTGTGACAAGCTGAAAAGAGGAATCTTTATTCCTGACCCTTAATGAACAGCTAGTTTATAGCTTAACAGGATAGACTAGCTATTGAAATGATAATTATCTCTACAAGGATCAGTGTTACGACATAGATGAGAAATTTCCTGAAGTGAAGTTCACTGATAAAGCATCACTGCAAAAGTATTTTGTCTAAATGTCAACATTTAAAACCTTTAAATGCTTCTAAATGAGATTTAAGGATCAAATAACTTAATACATATGCTTCCTCTTTGACAATAGCTCCACTTCACGCCGTAACAAACACAATTTTACGAAATAGAAAACAGAAGCGGATATTGTGAAAGTGGCTTTTTTGTCATGGCAAATATCTGAGACAGCAATTAAATCACACAAGTAGTTGATTGTATATTCAAGAGACAGACTGGAGCTCAGAATGAGACAGGGATGGTACTTTCTCAGGCACTCTTCCCTCTACTGAAGCTCTAGTTTTTGAGGAAAGAAAGGTTCAATCACTCCTGAAATCCCTTAACGGCATCACAGAAAGACAGTTTCAAATCCCAGGTTGTGGGATATCTCACAAAAGTGAGGAATCACAGTTTTCTACTGTCCTCATGAAACTATTTTTGTAAGCTGCGTAATCTCACACATTATGCTAAAGTCGTCTTTGTTATGAAACAGGTAGGGGTTTTTTCTTCTTCTAACAAACTTTAAAATGAAACTGGAGAATGAACAAAGAATACAATAGCATTAAAGAGCAAGGTCTTTTCAACCAAGACTAGGGCGTTTGACACTTTGTACTTCATTAATTCAACAGATTTTTGGCATTACTTCTGCCACACAAGAAAGTGGTTTATTCTAGTGAACCTGTACTACTGCACACATCAGACCCACCCAGGCACTATGGTAATCTCTCTAAAACATTTTATGTATTTGACTTATGTGGCTGATGTGCCACTTGAATCAAAGCAGATCTTCATTTCTGAAAGGAAACCACTTCTGATTACAGCTCCATGTTTACTTCTTCCAAGCAAAATGAGGACCCTTTTTCTTCTTAGCTTCTGACAAAGCTAATAAAAATTCAAGAGCTGAATATTTTCCCATTAGTGTTCCCAGTAAGTTACTAACCATGATGATAAATATCAGGCAATTAATGGAACATTTCCATATTTGGAAAAAGGAAGAAAATTATGTACATGATAAAATCAGTCATTTTTTACCTGTTTATTCCCCCCTTACTCTTGATAATTAAAGGAATCAGATTTGAGATTAACTCTCAAAATTTCACTTTACAGCTTGATAAATACCTAGAAAATGTGCCTGTTGTCACCATCAGCCAAATATCCAGACCAGACCAGGCCTCTGGTGAACTACTGGAGTTCCTGCTCCTCCTGTGCCAGCGAGGGAGCCCCATAGCCACTGTGTATTACAGGTCACTCAATAACCCAGTCCTAGCAATAAATAAAATGTTTCTCCCACCCAAAACACAACTTCAAAGATGATCTGCAATGATATTTTTTCTTTTCTGATTTCATTTTTTACTATATATTCTCCAAAACTACTTAGTTTTTAGTCCAGCTTGATCCTTTTTCCCTTAAAACCTCCACTTGTGTATTTTAAGAAACGTTATTATTAATGAAAACCTAAAGCATGCAAGTCACGCTCAACCAAATGTCTTTTCACCTTATAAAAAAGATTCCATGTGTCCTCTCCTGTTCTATCTTTCAATGAAATTCACTATTCTCCCTGCCTTTTCTGGTATATACCAAACATACAAGGCAAGATCTCCACCACAGTAAACCGACATTTAAAGCAAGTTTCCTGTGCTCAGAGCGAGCTGTGACATACCACTTCATTCCTACCCATAGACATCAACTCTATTTCTGAAATTCATCTTGGTTAAAATAACCAGCAGGAAAGTATCTTTCAGTTTATATTCACTTCATCTGTAGCCTTGCTATGACTTTCTCAGCCAGAAACAGTGTTTTCAATAACAGAACATCCAGTTTCTTTAAACATTCATTATGTTTTAGTATTTAAAAGCATGGTTTTGTGTTTGTTCTTGAATTGAAGAGCAGCCAAGTTAACTTCTCTATCTGAAATACATGTATATTTAAAATTGTAGGCTAATCTTAGGTACTGAACAGTGACTGTCCTGCCTAATCAATATATCAAGCCAGTGAAGTGCTTGCCTGCCTGCTAAGGGAGATTATGGAAAACAATTCTCAGGTTCATGTACTCACGCTTAAAGTTACTGAAAATTTTACTGACAATTCTTTTAATTAGCCATGCCGTCTTGGTATACTCCCAAACACATAAAAATTAATTACCTGTAACATCACATCTTTGTAATTTTAACCTTTTCATGCTTCACTACTTTTCAGTGACATTTCCTTGAAAAAAAGGCTCTACTTCTCAAGAGATTGCATATGGGAGACAGACAATCAATCACAAAAAAAAGGAAAAGATAGGGAAAATCATAACAGAAGACTTAAAACACCTTATGTGACTCCTTGTCATGCACTAGCAGATAATCAGTAGCTTATCAAAGCTGTCCGTTTTGACTTTGCTGAAAGAGCCATTTCCATAGTTAATTCAAAAATCACCGATATCAAGTTATAAAAAAGCCTATGCTAATAAATCTAGTGTGAATGCTACTGCTTGTTTAACACTGTCCATTACTTTGAACTTAATATCAATCTGGTGACCTCTGTATGGCTGCAATTAAGTGAGCAAAAGAGTGAAAAAAAAGCAAATGAAAAGTTTATCCATAAACTTTAAAGGGGAAACTGCACCCAAGAGAGGATTTTATCATTGCTTTTGAATTGCTTTCCAACTTCCAAAGCAATTCAAGATTGCCTATCAGTTCATCACGCATCTATGCTTAAATTTAATTAGAAAAATTGCTATCTGCTGTTCAACTATACTGCAAATAACTTGGCCATAACAATTTGCCTTTATCAATAAGAAATACACCGACAACTGCATGTATGTCATGGAAATCAGTCTTCATTTTCTCTCTCCTAATCTGAGTTCCAGGTTTTACCTAAATTGCTAATGAAAAATTAATACCTGAAAAATGGGTCACTTTGGTCATCTGTCAGCCAGTGGTAAAGGGACTATTCAAAGCCTCAGACATGAAACACATTCTTTTCTAACTTACTGAATAAGCAAAACCCCAAGAACATATAGCTACAGCCCAGATTTTTAAAGCATTTCTCTGGTTAGTTCTTGTAGCATGGCTAAAGTGACATCATTGCCCTGTCTACCAAATAATTTTTGGCTAGTAAATACACAGGACCCCATTCATCTTGCAGCCCAACAGTTGACAGCACATGCTATCTTTCACCAAAGATTTTAGTCTAATTAACACCAATTGCCAGGCTTTTCTAAATAAATATTCTAAGATATAATGTGCAGATAAGAAAGTACATAAACTTTTTGGTAGCAAATAACAATTTGCCAGTCTGTTTTGTCTAACATTTACTCAGATACACCAATATTTGTGAAGAAAAGGCAAAAAAATATGGCATTAAATATGAGAGTGCATTCATACAGAAAGCTGGACAACACATGCATACAGTAAAACCAAGAAGTTAACAGCCTAGACTATAATGTACCAAAGCCCTGATTATATATGCCCTGGAGCTACTACGTTACATTCATCTGAGGATGGCTGCAGAAATGTTAAACAAAATATAAGTTTTTACCCTTAATCATTTGTTGTATAGACTGCATAGAAATTCTGAAATAACAGCTGTTAGAAGTTGGTCTTCTCAACTAAACATTTATTTAAAAACAAAGCACGCTTATGCTTATTTCTCTTTCCTATCAAGGCCTGAAACCACGAGATGCAAAGAATGCATGGGTTCATTATTGGTAAATGTAAGAGGGATCCTCAGGCAACATGAATGTAGTTAAAGATGAACACAGCACAGCTAATAAGGAATTTGCTGCATTCCCCTGTAGTGCTTACTGAGAAACTTACATCTGAATTCAAAGCTAAGATCAGTTTCTAACATAGGAAGGGATAAAGAAACAGATGGAGGGAAAAAAGCCAAACTCAAAATACTTCTACACAAGTGAGACAGAGCATATCTACTGGGCTAGGTGGCAAGACGTGTCTCTATAAACAGCCAACTTACTTTCCCAGAGTGCTCCGTCATACCTCCAATTTCAGTGTCTCAACGCCAGGTACCACTGCAGAGCTGGACACTGCCTATTCAAAATGCAAAGTCACTTCTTTCCTTACCAAAAACATTTGTATAAAGAGAAGCATGCAGTTCTAATGATGAAAGCTCTATTTTCTCTGGAAGCCACAAACCCAAACCACACTTTAAAACATTCAGTTATGCCAGCAGACATAGTTGTGCTCAATCATGGTCTAATTCCAGGATGAAGTGTAAATACCATCCCCTACAAGAGCATTTAGCATCAGTCCCAAGAACTGGACAGCTTCTATTTTGCTGAGAAAGGACTAATTAGAAACAAACTAAATCTCAAATAATTTCCTGATGCTTGATGCAACTAAATCGCAAGCACAGCTCATAAGACTATACAGGCAGAACAAGCCAAAGCCGGGCAAATTTCTCTTACCATGTTTCAAAAAAAGATGCCAAATCTTAGAAAAAATAAGGCAAAGAAAAAAAGGCATATTGAGATACAAATTCTTCAGAAACTAACAACTTCCTAAATTAGCCATGAACATTTGCAGTTTTAAATGTACCATATCTAACCAAGAAAAAAAATGATTTGGCAAGAAAAACTGGCAATCTAACCTGATTTTTTAGTTTTATACAGTTTGACTGTCAGTAGGGGTAAATTCACAATTCACCCCCATGCATATTTGACTTTAAGCAGTCATGCTTACAGGAAAAGGCAAGAAAGAAACCACTTTCATCAGGGGTAAGCATTCCTGCTTTTCTATGAGATTTTACCCTTAACACAGGTAGAGAGCCAGCTTCCTTATACGTTGAAAGGCTTTATTAAAGTTGATTTAACCACACAAATTCACTTGAACTCAGACTAAATTTTTAATTTGTCAAATTATGAAGACTGTGCATTTCAGTGCCACAAAAATCTTACTTAGCATCTGTATGGAAGCTGAGGCCGAACTAGAAAGTTTCTCTCAAAGCTCAGGGAAGAGTATTTGGTTAGTTTGCATGGCAGATACTTGGATAAAGTGTCTTCTGTGGGTAGATATTTCCCACAGCAAAAATTAGAATTATA
>VYZV01021101.1:6647-16751 GCA_013401275.1 Pandion haliaetus
CAACCCAGCAATAACAAGAAAATATCATTGTACTCTAATTTCCCTTTGTAGTGCTAAATCAGAGACTATGAAGGATGGCAAGAGGCACTTACTGAGGTAGGCAAAATGCACATTTTTGTCAAGTATTGAAACTATAATTTAAATTCCTCCCTGATACAAACCTTCATTGCACTACCAAACAGAACCGTATTTCCATATTTCATTGGTTCGTTCATCTCTGAGATTTGTTACTATGATGGGGGTTATTGAGGAAAGAAAATAAAAATCTGTAGAGGTCAAAAATTCATGAACAAATTGGTGACAAGGCTTATGTCTCGTCAGGTTATTTTATATTTTAATGTACTGTTAACAGTTCATTCTTTTTAAATGCAAATCTGTTAAGGGTAAATTTAAATATCAAGGCAAGCAATTCTGGTAGCATGGCAACAACATGCTATGCTGCATAGTAAGAATCTGGAACCGAGGCAAGTCTGCTTCTTTCCCATATTGGATCAGTTTATAAGACTAGAAATATTTGTGTTCTTTGTGTAACTGCCTTTATGACAATTCCGACGTTAGTAGTTGTAGTGGTCTTTGAAACTCAAGACAGCACAGCAACCCTGTGAAGCTTGGTAGCAGTCAGGATGGCCATCCTTAATAGACAGAAAAAAAAAAGAAAAAAGGATATGCTTAGTAACAGCGTTTAATACCAGATTTCATTCCCAGGAGACAGATTTGGTGTGGATTTGAGGAGTATAGCAGCTCTGAAGCAATCCTGGTTCTGAATGAGAAACAAGCAATCCCATCTCCATGCACTCTCCCTGATGTGTTGAAAAGGCATCTCTCTTGGCTTTTAGAGTATGAGTTTTGAGGCCTATTTTAAGATTTGACTAAACCAAAGGAGCACACTTGCCCTTGCACTGAAATGGTATTTTTGTGGTAGCTGGTATCAGTGATTCTAGAGAGCAATGTTAATTGCTTGATGTCATTTCACTCTTGGTGACAGAGGAAAAAAAAAAAAAAATTAAAATCCTGTCATTATAGAACAGAATCTGGTCTATGCAACTTATTCTCTTCAGTTGCTCCAGTTGCTGCAGTAACCAGGCACTCAGGAATATATTACCATTTTGCTGGAGCAGGAAAAGGCAAAATTAACTAGCACTTCTGAGACTCCCTAGAAAGACAGACTAACCAGTCGAGTACAGCAGACGATCTTCTGATTTTAAAGGGCACAGTGGGTGACAGAAAGTCCACCCAAGTACCTTTGTTTCTGTCCAGTGCATGAAAGCAGTAAATATGTGGAGGGCTGTGTGGGAATCTTATTTTCTTTATTATTCTTTCTCTCACATAAAGATCAGTTCTTTGCCTGAACCTGAACACTGAATGCCAAACACAGCTGCCCCTTCTTGGAGGTTCTTATAATACCGTTTAGATAGGTGCTGCCCTTGTGGAACTTGGGCTTCTCACCGTATGTTATAGCTTGCATAGAGGGGAAAAAATTGCTGTTTAGAAATACTTGTCTAAATGGTTTTGGACTAATTGAGCACCAAAAAAAGACAGACGTAGAGCCCAAATTTTTTGTTCCTTAGTAGTTGTTTATCCTGGTTTAATGCAGACAACACACTGATGACTTCATAGTCTTATGTTTCATACAATTTGCGGCAGGGATCACCTTGATTTTGGAACTGCAGCTAATGTTTCATCCAGACTCCCTACTTCTACCTAAACATTCACTCTTTTGGAGCCTACACTTCAAAAATTCCTGTCACTTCTCTTCCTCCTCAGAGAATTTTCATATACAGACATACCACTATCACCACCAACAATACAGATGTCTTGTTTCTCCTCCTTCTTCTTTTCCTCCTTCCTTCCTCCCATGTTCTCTTGCTTTCTGACATGCTAATTTTATTTCTCTAACCAGTTTAGAACTCCTAAAGTAAGCCAGCACTTACAGGTCTACAGGTCTCTCCCTTACGTAGAAGATGAGCTTTCTCCAAGTTTTATTACCATAACCACTTCAAAAGTGCCTGCCCTGTCACAAATGCTTTGTGACAAGAGTTGGTTCCATCTGGCTTTGGATGCACTTTGTTTCCTCCTTAGTATGAAATGCTGTAATAACTTAAATCTTCCCTGTGATTGAGGATTTCTGGGTGCTACAGTGTCACTTTGCATGAGACCAGTGGTCTTTTGTATGGCAGGATGCCTAAGGAGTCCCTTTCAGGGGCCCTTAAGAGATCTGTCCATGTGATTGTCCCAAAGGTAGGCACAGTATGTTTGTGGGGAATTGAGGTGACATTGTCACTGCTGTCTGTTGCTGGTTTGTAGTGCAACTAATGTTTATATCAACTGTTACAACCCCAAGATACGCAAGGTCTTCTACATTTATTCCTACGCTTCCTTCTTCAGCAGCTTATCCAGAGGAGCAGACCACACAGTGATCCCAGGGGATCATTCTGATGTCAGTCCTAAAACCTCAACTGAATGAAGCGCTTTCTGTGGACTCAGGCTCTTAACACAGTGAGATGGCATGATGGAAGTCTATACATAAGAATATGAATTCTCCATCTCTGTTTATCTGCTAAAATATGAATTTTCTGTTCAATTTTTACTGGAATTAACTATCTCACTAAATCCCCTGGAGAACCCTGCAGTGTCATACTAAGATAATCACTTGGTTGTCACTCACAACAAATCCAAAGCAGAACAACTGGAAAGCAGAGATGACTCTTCTGCAGTCACTGCAAGAAAAATACCTTACTGGAGAAAATGGAAATGAACCCAGAAAGCCCTATGTTCCTGTGTGAGACAACATCACTTGGCATTCTGGATGCCAGTGGTCAAGCACCTAGACCTGCACATCTACCAGAACAGTATCACCACTCATGGTTAGTGTTACAAAACTATTATGTTGGGTTGTGAGCTGTCTGTTTGGAGGGGTTTTTCTCAGATGTTGCATACTTGTGACGGTAAGAAGTAAATTGTCTGCTATGACCACATTACAAAACCTTAGCTAAATCTAACCACTGTACTGAGATGAAAGAATTTCACTAAATTCTTCAAGGATTAGATCCTGTGAACCCCTAACACACAAAGGCAGATGACATATAAAAGAAAAACTTGCAAGGTCAGGCCTCTCTCTTGTAGAAACTTTTAGGAATAAAACCAGCAGATTTCACTCTTTGAAAATGATCAGGGTTATGGTACAATTGACTCGGGGAGAGGAACTTCTCCAAAGGTTGTAGCTGACAAGGGTGTCTGTGAGGGGGATCTCTCAGAAAGTAAAAGGAAAGACAGAAGTCTGGAAATAATACTAGTGGTGACATGCTCACAAATATTCCTAACATCAGTGTACAAAATGAAATTCAAAACCTACTTCATTCAATTAATAGAATGGAAATATTCAACCTGCCTTCTAAGTAATAAAACAATAACAAGTTATTCCTATGTAGCTGAATCTTCATTACTAAGTCTGTAACCAGAAGGGCTATTTTCTGAAGGAAACTTCATCATAATAGTTCAAAACAGAAAACTGCCCCAAGATACTTCTCTGTGCAGCTCCCACTGATAGTCCAGGTGGGTATCAGCGGATATCTGCATTGCAGAAGTACTGCTATTTGAAAATCCTTATGTAGACTCCAAACATCACACTGGTTATAATTGACATATTTGACCATTCCAAGACCTTTTTGCCAACGTTCCTTTCCTCTTCATTTCTATTTCAAAAGAAAACGATCCCTTCATACACGAGTATACTTCAGAGTATGCATCTCCAGCAGTATCCCATGCAACCTTATCATCTGAGAACAATGACACTTCTTCCTTGTCATCCTTACCCACACAGCTTCTAGTTCTCCCTCTTTTGCTTAGGTGGAAGTACCTATTAATCACAAAGTTTTCCATACCAGTCTCTGTTCAGCTCTAACTTACTCCTCTTGAAGTGCAAGTCACCTTCCTCTGTTGCAGCAGGTGAATGAAGGCAGCAAGTACCGCGATAAAAAAAGGAATGTCATGTACTCAAATGACAATGCATTTACCTACCAGCACCAGAAACAAACAGTTCATTCCATATACGTTTTTACCAGTTGTATAAGAGCTTTCTTCTGGAAAATAGCATCATTAGACGAGGTGAGACTTAAGTTCAGACAAAAATGAGAACTGGAATGAAAGCCCTCTTCTCATAGATGCCATGAAAAAGCCTAAGTGCTGCATGTTCTGCTCCTGCAGGCAGCACAAGCCTAAAACACTGAACGCTTCAAGAAACACATGGTGCTTTCTTGAGCTGCTTTTCACACAGCTCTCAAGGGAAAATGGGTCCTTGGGGAAAAAAAAAGAAAAAATCTTACATTTTAATGCTCTCTTCAGTAGACTAAAAGCATTTGCAAGTATCCAAAGTACTTATAATGAGCATTTGACTCACCAATTGCATGTTTTGTGGAGTGTCTAAAAACTAGTGAATTCTGATTCTGCTTTCAGCTCTTCCTCTTAACTTGTGAAGTGCATGTGACCGCATCAGTCCTTTATTGTCTCCAGCTATAAGAGCTACCATCACCTCTCTTGCGCTAATGTTGCAAGGCTTTAATTGCCTCACAGGAATGCCAAAAGATACTATGTAGAAAGGTTCTTGCTTTTAAGAGGTATGTTCCTCATTCTGTTTATATCTACATTAAAATAAAAATATTTCAAGCAAATATCTCTTCCTTAGGAGGCCTATAGTAAGGTATTAGTTTGTACTAATAGTAATGCACTATTACATGGGTAATAGAGGCCAGTGTGTCATACAATGATACTGTACTCCATCTTTGCCGAGATGCATGGATTAGGCCTAGAATGGGAGTTCTAGTTCTTTCTAAAAAAATTCTGCCTTTTGGAAACATCTGCTTCTTGTGGCACATACAGATAGGCACAAACATACAACTGTTCATTGGATCATAGAACAATTCAGGTTGGAAAGAACGTTGGAGGTCTCTCATCCAACATCCTGTTCAAACCACGGTCGTCAGTGAGGCCTGACCAGGTTGCTCAGGGCGTTATCCAGTCTGTTCTTAAAACCTCCAAGGATGGAGATGACACAGCTTCTCTGGGCTACCTGTGCCCATGTATGATCATCCTTGTGGGGCAAAGGATTTTGTTTATATCCAGTCTGAATCTCTCATTTCAACACATGCCTATTGTCTCTCATCCTCTGTCACATACTGCTGTGATGAGTCTGGCTCCACTTCCCCAAAGACCTCCTTGTAAGTACTGGAAGGCTGCTGTTAGGTCCCCCCAAAAGCCTCCCCTTCTGCAGGCTCAGCAAGCCCCACTCCCTCACCCACTCCCCACAGAGCCTGGCCTCCAGCCCCAACCACTTTGATGGCCTCTGCAGAACTCCAGTTCAGCAGTATCTTCCCTGTACCAGGGGGGACCAAAACCAGACACAGTATTATAGACGCAGTCTACTGAATGATGAGTAGAGGAGGCTAATTACTTCCCTTGATCTGCTGGCTGCATTCTTGTTCATACAGACCAGGATACTCCTGGCTATCTTCGTTGCCAGGGTATACGTGGCTGGTTCACATGCAGCTTGCTGTTCACCAGGACCTCTGGGCCTTCTTGGCAGGGCTGCTCCCCAGCCTCTATTGTTGCAATGGCTTAAAGCATGAAAGCATTGCCCTGTTTCTTTAAACACAGGTTACAAGAGAAATGGATATAAAAAGTCTGCAAAAGCACCTAAAACCTGATGCATTCAAAGGCTACAACCAAGATTTTCTTCTGGACAAAACCCGGATCTTCTATATTTCTCTCTGTGAGCTAGTAGCCTGGAACATATCACTTCTTGCTAGATTTCTCTACCTTCAGTACAGGAATATAAACTGGAAGAGGTTTAAACCAGGGTTATTTTCACAAATTATCTCCTATCAGAACAGCTGGAGAGATGGTAAAATTATGCTTCTTGAAGTGGCTTCTCATGTTCACAGCCCTAAGCAAAGGTCACTTTTTAAAGATGTAGCTCCTATTTAAATTCATGTCCAGTCTCCAGCTTGAACTGGCATTAACGAAGTAACTGCACAAAAAATGTTTTTTGAGATTCTTCCTTAGAATCATAAGACTTGGACCAAAAGAGCTGAGCAGCTATGGCCTTTTCAAGAACACTTTTCCTTTACGATCAGAGGATTAAGGGGAAGCAATAATGCAGCTGCTGATTACAGGCAATGCTGCATTTTTAAAAATAGCTTTAGATATTTCCAAGTGCAGATAAGGGCTAAACTATCAGAGACATTAGGTTCAGGAAGCCTGACAATCAAGGCTTACAGGGACAAGTCTGCAGCCTGAAATCCTATGAGCCCGAAGTGCAGTAAGGACAGTAGCTTCCCCTTTATTAGTTTAGTACTCATAGAACAACATATGGAAAGAAAAGCTCTTTCATCCTTGTCTGTCCCATATGGAGGAGAATCTGGACTATACAGTGATAAATTGCCATCTTATGCTTTAACATAAACTTCAATCTTATGCTTTTCAACATACAGATAACCAGCACATATTGTATTTTTACTTACGTGGCAATAAAGAATTACACTAAAATTCCTCCCTTTTAAAATTACCTTACGTGGAAATACTATTGCTGACACACAACCACATAAAACTACAATAGCAGTTGTTTCTGGTTTTCAGTTCTGCTGGTTAAGTAATGAGGGATTCTTGGGTAACAGGTATAATACATGAAATACCTTTTCTGCAAATGGATTTCCCAGACCCTACTGGGAAATTATAGGGTGGCCTTGACCAGGTAATACAACTGAAACGCTACTTGCATTTTTTACCCAAACTGGTCACAGTAATTTAAGACTTCTCTTAAACATCACTGCAATGCATGTTCTCTCTGTACTATGAACATTGTACGATGTCTTGTCTTTATTTGAATTTCTTTCCTTGTATGCCCTCACTAGCATGCAACAACCATCAGAACGACATTGGGGATGCAAAGTATGTAAATCTGAAGGCGCAGACTGCTAGTTGAAGCAAAATAAGCCAGTATTTGCCCTTCCAAGATGCAGCTCCAAACGCAGCATTCCCTTCCTCTCCCCCCCCAATCCCTTTTGTTATGGCAATACAAAAACCTCCCACGTATTAAAAAAACCTGTTCAAAACGGGGAAAACAGAGCATGCTATAATGTCTCACGCTGTTTGTCCCAACAGAAAATCAAGCATTCTTAATTGAGCGGCTTTTTCCCTCCAGACCTCATGATGAAAGGAACGGGGAAAGAGTGGATCAAAAGCTCTGATCCATTTGCTGCACCGGAGGCATGAAATCAGAAACAAATACAAACTCTTAGCGATGCTGCATTACATGAGGGCTCCTCTCGCATTTCTTTCGACTCTATTAAGTCAAACAGACCCTTAAGCCTCCCGCCCTCCCACAAAACACAGGCAGTACGCGTATGTTGCATTGTCGGTCCCTGCATTACCGAAAGCAGACGTTAAGGCACAGCTGAGGTGAGGCGGTCGGGATGGCGGGCTGAGCCGGAGAGCTCGCAGCCGTCCCGAGAGGGACCCGATCGCCAGCCGGCAGCGAGGCACCCGCTGTCCCCAGCGGCAGCCCGGCTCTGGGGAGACGCTGCCAGCTCTCCAGCGGCTGACAGGAGGCGGTGGCGGCGCGGCTCCTCCGCAGCCGCCTGCCCGCCACGGCAGGCAGAAAGAGGGGCTCCGCGCCAGCGGGGACATGTGGGCGTGCGGCAGCCCCCCGTGCCGGAGCCCGCCGCCGCCCGCGACCACACCGGCGGCGACGCCATGCCGCAGGGGCTCCCCTTCACCCCGGCCCCCCGCGGGTAGCTCGGCTGCCTGGGGATGAGGATGGGGCGGCCAGCCCCCAGCCCCGATTTCCAGGGGAGCAACGTCCGCGCTCGCGCGGGGCGGGGGTGGCCACGGCGCCCCCTCGGCGCCCGCCCGGCCCCCTNCTGCCGCCACACCCCCGGCGGAGCCGCCGGTCCCCCGCCCTGCGCCCCCGCTCCTTACCCCTGCTGACAGCGGCGGGGCCGGTCCCCACCCCGCGCCGCGGCGGGGACACGGGGGCAGCTGCAGCCGCTCTTTTGTGTGCCTGCCTCAGCGCCACACACCGAGACGGCTGGTGGGCCCGGGAAGCTGCGTACTAGAATACCGCCGGTCGCCCGGGAACCTGCATGGCACATAGCCCGGCCGCCGCGGCGCCTCAGGGGGGGCCGGGCCGGCGGGGCGCGGCGGAGCGGCCCGGAGACCCCCGCCTCTCCTCTGCATCGCCTCAGCCTGCCCGCCCCGGCCCGCTGCCCCTACCGCTCGGTCGTCCCCGGCCCTGCCTGCCAGCCCTCGTGCCCCGAAGCGCGGGCGTCACTGCCCGCTCACAAGGTCCTGGTCGGCCTGCTCCCAGCGGTGTGGGAAGAGGCAATGGCAGAACACCCTGAGCTGCCTCACAGAGGGCCGGTGAGGTGATGCCGTGTTTGTGCGCCCCCGAGTTTCTCGCAAAATGGCACAAAAAGTGGGTGGCTTGGTGACACGGCCTAATCTGTCACATACGCTCTTCCACAGATACTGAAGGCTGGAGGCCCAGCTCTGCACCAGCTTCACACATGCCCGTGGAGGAGCCGGCTGCAGGGCACGTCACTCCTGCACCCCCAGCCTGCAGGATGGAGCAACCCTTCAGCCCAGCTACCCTTCAGGACCCCCTCAAGCAGCCGCAGTAGGTAGGTATGTTTGCTGGAGGCCTCCAGTCCTGCTGTGACGCATGGCAAGGCCACCCTGCGCTGGCGGTCTGTACACCTAGGGACCCTGCTTCAGTGGTGGGCCATAGTGTATGTTGTTTTCTGTGTCTTCCTTATCATTTTTCTGTGAAGCGCGTTCCTGAATGCTAGCTATGCAATCCTGCTAGTTAATGACCTCAGGTTTCCCCATTGCTCGAAGTGCTCCAGTGCAACATAAATCAAACACCAAAAGTTTGAACATTACAGCACGGGACAGCACTGGACTCAGTCACATTCCATCATATAGCCAGATTTATGAGATCAAATTATGATTTTTATGCCCCTGTGCAGATAATACATAGATCCCCCCATAAAGATTAAAAATGGAAGATGCGATGTGTAATATTTAAAAGCTCACTGAAGTGCGTTTCACCAAGAATGCTTCTTACGGTGAATAATGAACTTAGTTGGTTCCTCAGGCCTTTTATTAGAAACTACTAGATCTTTCTACTGCAGCTAGGTGATTGTCATGGTTTAATCCCAGCTAGCAAATAAGCACCATGCAGCTGCTCGCTCACTCCTCCACAACCCTGTGGGATGGGGAAAGAGAATCGGAAAAAAGTAAAACTCATGGGTTGAGATAAAGACAGTTTAACAGGACAGAAAGGAAGATAATAATAATGATAATGACAATAACAATAAAAGAATTGGAATATACAGAACAAGTGATGCACAATGCAATTGCTTACCACTTGCTGACCAATGCCCAGTTAGTTCTCCAGCAGCAATCTGCACCCCGCCAGTCAACTCCCTCCAGTTTATATACTGGGCATGATGTCATATGGTATGGAATATTCCTTTGGCCAGTTTGGATCAGCTGTCCTGGCTGTGTCCCCTCCCAGCTTCTTGTGTCCCTCCAGCCTTCTTGCTGGCTGGGCATCAGAAGCTGAAAAATCCTCGACTTAGGAGAAACACTATTTAGCAACAACTGAAAACATGAGTGTGTTATCAACATCCTTCTCATACTGAATCCAAAACATAACACTATACTAGCTACTAGAAAGAAAATTAACTCTATCCCAGCTGAAACCAGGACAGTGATGGTGATTACTTTGTATATAAAGGAACACAGAATCATAGAATCATTTAGGTTGGAAAAGACCTTTAAGATCATTGAGTCCAACCATCAACCATGCCCACTAAAGCATGTCCTGAAGTGCCTTGTCTACATGCTTTTTGAATACCTCCAGGGATGGTGACTCCACTGCTTCCCTGGGCAGCCTCTTCCAATGCCTGACAACCCTTTCAGTAAAGACATTTTTCCTAATATCCAATCTAAACCTCCCCTGCCACAACTTGAGGCCATTTTCTCTCGTCCTATCACTAGAGACTAGATAGAGGAGACCAGCACCCACCTCGCTACAAGCTCCTTTCA
>VYZV01021122.1:0-11369 GCA_013401275.1 Pandion haliaetus
GGACGTCTGAGCTCTACAGACTAAACTACTTCATTGTGATCTCTCTCAAAAACAGAATCTGAAAAGTGGGGGGAAGAGGCTCATTCATCACTTACGCATGGCCCAGCAACCACACAAAGGAAGCTGGCTGGCATTTATTTATATGAAGCGGAAGCACTAGCAATCTGAAACAAAAGTAGACCCAATATTTAGGATTAGATTATACAAAAGATGCTTGCTTCCAGATCAGAGTTTGCCAAATAAAACTACTCCAGAATTCTTTAAATTTAACAGCAATCATAACCGAAACTTAAAAAATACTTTTTGTTAGATTGCTGAACTGACCCAGCTCTTACATGTTTGAAAACTGGCATCCTGCAGCAGAGTAGCAAACTTAATTGTCATTTTTGCAGATAATGACAAGAGGTGTTTTGGGATTTGAAGTTCAGTTTTACATAATCTTTATATAGTTTGGCATATTATTCCGAGATAAGACAGTGCTAATGGAGTCTCCTCGATACTGCCAAAGTTCTTCCATTCTCAGTTTGAGCAACGTAAGAGACCATTGTCTATTAGTTCACAGACAGTGCACCATCTTAAGTATTTTGCAATACTGGTAACAAAAATAAATTATTTTGCAGTAAGTCTCATCTATTTAGTGGGAAATCATTTAAAAAAAACCTGCCTTTGTCAGAAACATTCAGTATCAGCATCAAAACAAAGACAAATAAACAAAAGAAATTAGATGGCTGATCAAAGTTAAAAAAACCCTCTATTTCAACTACTAACATTACATTAGAAGTAATTAAAATGGGTATTCCAAAGTTAAACCACCTTATATGCTCACCTCTTTCTGATCAACCTGAAGTGCTGATTTTAAAATATCTCTAAGCTGTGTTAATTGTCTTCTTTCCTCATCTTGTGCTTGTTTAATCTTGAATGAAGAAAAACACAGGTTAAAAATAACATTATTGTTTCTTTTCAACCCAGTTCTTCCAAACTTGCTACTTAATTGGTTCATTCTTCTGAGAAATGTTCAGCAAGAATGAAAACACAAAGAGGAAAGATAATGTGATCAGTTTATCTTCCTTTATATGTTCAGAAAACTTGATAATGGCTAGGATGTTGCTGGCTTAAGAATTTGATACTTCCTCACACTGTTCTTACTTCTTCGTGTTCAATTTGAAATGATGTTATTTTCCACTTAGTACACATTTTAGAGCAAAGGCTGTTTTCCTAACATTTTACACAGTGGGGTCCTGAACTAAAACTAAGGCTTCTGGATATGATATTAAAACAAAATTTTACTAAAAAAATCTACTCAAAACCTTACAATGCTGACTATTAAAACAGTCAGCCAACCTGAAGCAAAATGATCACAGTTCTACTATACTAAACTAAGTATACTATGTAAAACTAAGTTTACCACACAAATGTGAAAGGTTGCTACTCACTGTATAAAGATCTGTGGAGAGTGTCTCAATTGAAGGCTTGAGACTTTCAACTGCTTTTAACCCATCCTGAAAGAAACTTGAAAACAAAAAACAAACTGTTATTAAATTTTACTTTGTATTTTCTATTTAAAACATTGCCAAAGGAAGGCGTGCATACTATTATGCCATGCCACAAATTTCAAAACATTAAACATTTCTTTTTTATGCATCTTTGACAGATCCACCTCTTTATTCCCACCATAGCTTATTCTAACATGCAAAATCCCCAGTTAGATTCAGAACTGCCACAATCTACTGCCACATAAGTATTCCTCATTCTCACCTTAAATACAGGTTCTCATCCCACTTTTTGAAGGCCCAGAACAAGCAAGATTCATCTGTAGAACAGCAAAAAAGCTCTAGCAGATGCAAAATAATTGTGACTTCTTGGAGCCCAATAATTTCATGTCTGATGCAATCTTCCTACTAAAGGAAAACCCCTTTGTTTCCCAAGCATTAATTATGGCCTATATGCAAACTGAAGACATCTTACGGTATCATATGTATTTTTGTATTGGCACAGTAATGTTATCTATGCCAAGTATTCCAGATCTTTAAAAAAAAAAAAAGTGAGATTTGAAAAATAAATTTAAAGAAACCACAACTACATGCACATTTGATTAAAAATTGCTGCTTCACTCTCAGAAACAGACATGAAAGTGACAACACAACTCAGCATTTATGTTGTTGAAACTTTACTAAATGGACAGAGCAGATGGTGAACCTGATTTTAAAAGTGACATAGCTATATAAGGAAAAAACCTACATAGATGCAGACTGGTCTTTTAGAGATGAAAACTTACTGATTTAACAGGTTAACAGCAGGTTTTTCAAGTTTATAGCTATGACTTTATTGCTGTATTATTGATCCATAAGACTACCATAAAAAAGTACATAATTCTAATGAGATCTTCATGTTTTAGTACTGAGTCCTCTGATTAATTAGAAAAAAAAAAGATTCTTTCAATATAGTTTTATCCCACTGCTTATACAATTTATTTTTCATGAGCACAGAATTAATTTAGATCATTGCTAGATACACTCAAAAAAGCCCGTCAAAACTAATGGATGACTAACTAATAGACCAAACTAATAGCTCTGTTTCAAAAGTAGTTTATGAAATACGCCAAATTATTATGCATCACTCCTTTTGAGCAGACAATTATATTCTATAGTACTATCTNCAATTATATTCTATAGTACTATCTTAACCTCATTACATGTTTTGGAATACAGTAACAAAAGCAATGACTTATCTATGACAAAAGCAATTTGTCAAAAGACATTAGGAAGAACAGCTGAATCTTAGATTTATTTTGAAAAATTTAGAAAAGTGTTACAATGATGTCAAATGTTTAAAACAAAATATTGCTCCAGTTATTGTCTACATATAAAGAAAACTAAAACATACTTGCACTGAGCGTGAAAATACTTGATCAAGTTCTGAAGCAAGTCCACTCCTTTTTTAATCTTGATTTCATTGACTTTCAGCAGGTACTGTTAAAACAGCAATTCACAAAAGAAACTAATTATTATTGCTACAGTATTTTTTTAACATTTTATTTTCAGTTATATTTCAACAAGCTGTAACAGTTGCAGCTTTAGAAGACCCAAAAGAGAATGCAAACAATGTCTTCAAGGGTTAAACACACAAAAGCAATTGTCACCACCGATTTTTGATACCCTGTGGGGATACTTCACTATGATTAGTTCTAATTGTTAAAACAGCCTTCATGGCTCCTAGTGAAAGCCTGTGTTAAAGGAAGCATAAAAGGGTTTGTGTAGTAAATTTAGGAACCCATTCTTAAACCTAGCAGCCCATCTAGGTATCTGTCTCACTAGTTGTTAAATTCATTGCTAAATAGATGTCATTGAGGAAGAAAGCGTTTACTCAAAAGAAGTGAGGGATTATTTTAACCATTTTTAAAGTCTGCCTTCTGATTTATCGTTACATCTATCTATCAATTCCTTATACGCAATAATTACAGCAAATTACAGTTTAGCAAGAGATTTTAAAAATCTACTGTCAAGCTAAAAAAAAGTGTAATTAGTGTCCTTTTGCATAAGGCACAAAGTCCATATTAAGTGACAGCTCCTCCCCTGAATGTCACAGCATGAAAGATGTCAGTCATGCAAGCAGAAGTTAGAGATTGACCAAATATTTACAGGAGCCTTTAACTGTCCACCAAATGACAATTTTTAACCTCTGCTTAGACAGTGACCTCCAAGCAAAGGAATGAATGTCGTCTTAGCAATGCTCTAATGCATCTGGTTTTCCCCTATCCGCAGTACACCCTGAATGTTTTAAACCCACTGAAATAAGGCAGTATCCAAGTGCCAGTTTTCAAAGTTGCAGCTTTTTATGCTGGTTCAGGTGAACAGATGATTAGCCTAAATGTAGACATGTGCACTGGATAGTATTTAGTTAGAAGAATCACCTCTCCAGCTCCTGTTAATTTTAAATGGAGGTCTAGGCATCTGCTATTTAGTTCACTTTCACCATATATAGAGAACTAGCCTGTACTTATGATATAACTTCAATACGTCACACTTCTGATTTGCTAACAAAACCAAAACAAAGTCCCCTTTTAAGACTATTCAGAGGTAACCAAACTTCTTTTACCCAAAATCAGAAGAAATACAGGATACACTTCAGCTATTCCACATGTAAGGTAACTTGATTCAATTTCATGGCCTTCATCCTGCATTTTATTATCACTACAACTGACTAAAGTGAACTCCGCCTTTACTGTGACACAGGAAGAGAGAAGCAACTGTTCCTGGTTGTTTTTTAGGAAGGATACAGAAGGGCAATTAGCTGGCAACATCCATATGTTTACTGGGTACTCAAACCCCTTCATCAGTTTTGAATACTTTAGTCTGACTCTGTATAGGAATGTGAAGCTTTTCTACTATCAGTGCATGCAGTTACTAAGAGTGGTATTCTGGACAACTGCTATTAAGCTATGTTAGTGTATGAGTCAAATTAGCTCTAATCATCATAGAAAAAACAGAAGAAACACCCATGGTATATTTTTGAGTCAATGCACAGAAAGAATGAACACAGCAACTTGAATTCCTAGCCACGGAACCTGACATGCTCTTAAATTAATTGAACCAAAAATATTCACATCAGATTTAATATACTGCAAAATCACAAAGATTTCAAAGTAGAAACATTCTGAAACATCTTGAAAGACAACTGGATTCCATCCTTAGCACTTTTTTTTTCAGCACCAGCCCAACAGTGTGCTAGACTGGAGTCTCTCCTCATAATAACGCAACAGCTGTCAGCGCAGGGAACAATTCAGAGTATGATCTGGGGCTTAAAATAACCTACAGTGAAGTAGTAGTGTAAAGCTTATTTATTACCATCTCAAGTCTTTAATTGAGCTTTGCATTATTTATTTTTTCTCCAATTTACTTGCTAAGTGAAATTAGAAAAGATCTAAATTCCCTGCAAGGTCAACACATCAGGATAAAAAAAAAAAAAAAGTGCTTTAGCAAATGGAGTCCACTAATAACTTGGCATTTCCGTTTAACATCACAGTTACTGTTAAACAATTTTGGTTTTCAAAATTTTCCTAAAAATATTAGCAGAACAATACGAACCTCATGTTAAATCTTACCTCACACATCTGTAACTGGAAGAACCTTCTTTCTTTCTCCATTTCTTCTGCAATTTCAGCTCCACTTATTTCTGTACGGATCATCCCATGCAGCTTAGCATGCTCTTTTTTCTCCTTCTCTATTTTTGTACTATAAGGCAGAGAATCAGTCAATGAAGTGAGAAATCCACAGCCTTTCAGGAAATCTGATTATTCACAAAGTCTACTGACAGATGCAAACCCAAACTTTTGTAGCTTTGCATATGGCTTACTTCCAGATGACATTTCGTTTGAAATTTGACAATGACTGAAGATCAGCAATGACATACAGTAGCTGAAATCTAATTCCATCATCTGTTAAAATAATGTCCTGACAGATATTCCAAAAGAAGATGCTAAACAAGAGGAAGATACAAAGTTCTTGCATTGAAAAAAAAAAAAAAAAAAAAACCAGAAACAAAATAATGAATTTTAATTGAAAACGTAGGGGGATGTTTAATCCCAACTGACCAAATACTGGTTAACAGAGTTCAATTATGTCACCAGATTTATTGAGTCTTGCCTGTCATCAAGTCATCTTCTATATATACAGGGTTTCCTAAGCCAAAATCACATTTGCCATCTCTACTTGCTACTGAGCCAGTTGGCACTGGGAATGCCGGCCAGCCGGCTGTGTTGCAGACTTCAAAGTCTGCTAGACCAGCTGTCCTAATTCCCCTAAAAGTTTCCATGAACATTTTCCAAGAGCTCTGAATAAAACAGGTTCTCCTGCAGAATATAAATGAATAACCAATGCCTGCCATACAGTATAACTCCCCTAAACGCACTTGTGCATTTGTTACAGCTATTCTACATATTATTCTGAAAGGCAGTAGCGTAATTATGCTACACAGTTAGACAAGCCTGATATGAAAAAAGATTATTAATAAAAGAAAATACACGAGGATGTTTACTTTTCAGAGAAAGACTTTCAGTTTGCCACTTTTACTGTTTAGAAGCTGAGAATTCTGGAAAGAGTTTCCTGAGGAAATGCTATACTGCTTTTGAACAAGAGGAAGCATTATACAGGAAGAAGATGAGAGGAACAAATAACACATGCACTGTCGTACCTCCTCTTGGGCAGTCAAGTGTCTCTCAGCTCTCTCTCTCAAAAGATGACATGTCTCAAGTGCTCTCTTAACCTGATGTTAACACTACCGTAACAGCTTATTGGAAAATGTCCTAGATGGTCTAAGGACTTCCAGTCAACAATATATTCTGTACTTATACTTCTCAAGAATGAGGAACTGCCTCCTCTTACACCTCAAGCAGCAAGTAAAAACTAGAATTAATCCCATTAATCCCATGCTGTAACATTCCCGCAGGGAAACATTTTGAACAGCAATTCAAAAAGCCCCACTGTGCTCTCTGTACTGGCAGGCACAGCAGAGCCAGCCCCATGCAGTACTCCAGCAGCCAGCACATCCAGCCAGCACTACGCTCCTTCTCAGTCCATCACATCTCCCCGGAAGCACACATTCGGAGGGAAGCTCCTCTCCTTTGAAATAAATATTCTGAAAACCTTCACTCACCTGAATAAAAACTCCAGATTCCAGAACATTCTATTTTCATCAGAATAAGTCTGTACTCTTACCCACTTACTGCCAATTATGCCATTTTGTAGCTACAGAATAGAGTCCAAACACAAGAATTAACAAGACATCAATGGTGAGCAAGGAAGATAAACCATTACAAAAAGATTCACAGAAAATGACAAATACGCAGCTCCTTTCTAGCACACACACTAGGAGAGTTTACATTATATCATACTTTATAGTTCTAAAAAAGTCAAACCTCAGAGTAAAGATCCAGGATGTTTTTAGTTCTCTAAATTTCCACATTAATCTATCAATTCATGAAACCAGAGAATTCACTGAAATGTGAATCAAGCCTAATAGCTATCAGTTGTTATTGTATTGTATTTTCATTGTTTACAGAGAACAACACTTGAACATAGGATGACATAACTGCCTTCGGAATTTTAAGAGGTTATTAACATATCATAAGGTGTCTCTAAATGCTAGTTAAACCAAAAGACAACTAATACTGCCAAAGAGTCAAACATTATGCACAATATTACAGCATACATTGTTTTGAGAAATTGAATTCCTTTTAAAGAAAGAGCTAGATTTCAGTGAAAGGGTCCTTTCTACTCTTTAAAGGATAAATCATACTCCACAGGCAAAAAGTAGTTAAACCAAGACTAAAGCATACCAACACCTAACAAGTAATTCATAGATATAAGACACCCATGAAGCTGTTAGCTGGAGCTTAAGGCTCCATGGCTTCAAAAACTTCAGAGATGCTTTACAAAAAAACCAAACCATGATGGTGCATTTCACATTTGCATTTCCTTACTATTTATGCTTTTAGTCTCTAACTATATTTTCAGCTTTGTAATCCAGAATTTAACCTGTTGCTTTGCTACAGTAATATGCTACCTCCTATCTGACTGATACTACAGGGCACTTTGTTTCTAGGGAAACAAACAAACCAGGTACAGCAGTGTTGGATGCAAATTTTCTGAGTGCTAAAGGTTGGCCGTGTTTCCTATCCAAGTGCAAGGGTCAGCTCAGCTTCAAGTGTCACTCTACTGTGACATTAACCAAATCCTTCTGGCAAAGACAGTTCTATGATATACCACTGTGGGATTTCCAAATATTGCAGGGTATTCAGGTTTTCCAGGAAAATCAATTAAACAAAATTAATAAGAAATTTGGGCGAACTAGAAAAATCCTCTAGAAGCAGTAAGAAGAAAGCAAATGTTTTGTAAAGCTGCTGTTCTTGAAGCGCACGCAGTACATATCACATGTATAGACTTTGCTGACTAGGATTAAAATCTGAGCACACTTCAGTTCATTTACGATGTAGCTGCACGTGACATACACAGTGAGCTCAGATTTGTGTAACAGACAAGTAAAGCTGAAAAACAGGATGAAGAATTACAACAGAAAAGTCGATCAGATACAAAATGAAGTCTTGCCCATTCAGTGTCCACTATATGACTATTTTTACAGCTCCAATTTGAAATGCAACTGTTTTTCAATGTAAATTTTAATTTGTATTTCAAAGAAATCAGTTTTGTCATACAGATCGTAGTATAAATAAACATCAAAGGAGGGATTTTTATTTTTTTAAACTTTAAAAAGGACAGGACCTATTCTACTGTTTAACACCCCAAAGACTGGCATCTATTTTCAACCCGCAGACAAGGGTAAACGACTAGAACACTCTGTATACATGCAACAGTAGTGAACTGGCTGGCTGGGCAGCAACTCTGCCTTTCTTCCTCTCCTTTCCCCATATAGAAGTAAGCCAGGCTGAGTCTGGGTACATACATGAGAAGGTACAGAGACCGGGAATAGCATCTGGAAGGCACAGACTTGAATGGGGAGCACTCCAGAAAATGGAGTGCTTCCAAGCGCTTTTTTGTTTGACAAAACAGTATTATAGGCTTCCATTTCAAATATCCTTTCTTTCTCTAGTCTTCCTTTTCAGCCTGACTGTCCAACTTCAGCTCTGGCAGCCTGGCCTTTCAGTAAAAGAGCCACCATCTTATTTCATCCTACTGTCTGTCAAGGCTGACAGTAAAGCATGACCCTCTCTCTTATCACCCAAGTCTTGAATCGAGAAGTCATCTTTTCCCTTTGGAAATGTTGGAAAGATTTTCCCTTTAACGCATCCTGCACTGGAGGATGGGAAAGAGGGCAGAATGAGCAAAACATGTCCAGATCTTTCCAATGTTTCATCTATAATAGCTGCAGATTCATTCAAAGGTTTTTCCATTTAATTTGCAGGTAATCTCTTCCAAAATAAAAATACTTAACATGAAATCTCAGGCTCAAAGCAGTATATTGTGGGTGTTATTTACCTGGACTTTAGTAGAGCCCTTGACACCATTCTCCTGGAGAAGCTGGCTGCTCTTGGCTTGGACGGGTGCACTCTTTGCTGAGTAAAAAACTGGCTGCATGGACGAGCCCACAGAGTTGTGGTGAATGGAGTTAAATCTAGTTGGTGGCTGGTCACAAGTGGTGTTCCCCAGGGCTCAGTACTGGGGCCGGTTCTCTTTAATATCTTTATCAATGATCTGGATCAGGGGATGGAGTGCACCCTCAGTACATTTGCAGACAACACCAAGTTGGGAGGGAGGGTTGATCTGCTTGAGCGTAGGAAGGCTCTACAGAGGGGTCTGGACAGGCTGGATCAATGGGCCAAGGCCAATTGTATGAGGTTCAACAAGGCCAAGTGCCGGGTCCTGCACTTGGGTCACAACAACCCCATGCAACACTACAGGCTTGGGGAAAAGTGGCTGGAAAGCTGCCCGGCGGAAAAGGACCTGGGGGTATTTGTTGACAGCCAGCTGAATTTGAGCCAGCAACGTGCCCAGGTGGCCAAGAAGCCCAACGGCATCCTGGCCTCTATCAGAAACAGTGCGGCCAGCAGGAGTAGGAAAGTAAGTGAGTGTTCCCCTGTACTCAGCACTGGTGAGGCCGCACCTTGAGTACTGTGTTCAGTTTTGGGCCCCCCACTANAAGACTTTATCACTCTACAACCACCTGAAAGGAGGTTTTAGGGAGGTGGGGGTCAGTATCTTCTGCCAGGTGGCTGCTGATAGGACAAGAGGAAATGGCCCAAGTTACACCAGGGGAGGTTTAGATTGGATATTAGGAAAAATTTCTTTACTTTAAATTTCTTTACCCTTTAAAGGGTTGTCAAGCATTTGAACAGGCTGCCCAGTGAAGTGGTGGAGTCACCCTCCCTGGAGGTATTTAAAATATGTGTAGATGTGGTGTGTAGGGACATGGTTTAGTGGTGGACTTGGCAGTGTTAGGTTTACGGTTGGACTCGATGATCTTAAAGGTCTTTTCAAACCTAAATGTTTCCAGTATTGTATTCTATGATTCTACATTGAAGCTACCTTGTTTAGCACTTTCATTCTATGCCACTGTTTTCAAGATGTGACCTCCACTTCGTCTTATGTACATGCTTTAAAAGGAAACATGGCAGAAATATCTATGATCTATGAATAGCAATGATCTCCTGAGTCAAGTTAAGAGTTCTGAAAAAGTAATTCGAAAAGAGCTTGCAGAATTTTCAGATAAATTTTTTAGATATTGTTTATAAAATGAGTTTACCAAACTGGAAACATGATTACTTAATCAAATAGCTAGGCAGACATCTTTACAGAAGACTATAATAAGAATTTGTTCATTCTTCCATTGACCTCAAATGGTTCGGAAACAAAATCATTAATGATAGAGTTCTACCTAGGTATGAGTGCTTGTGTTTCTGCACAGTAACATAATGCACCTCAGCCTACTGCCTTGATCTTATAATCCCATAAACACATTCAAACAACTTGTTCTCTTCACTCAGTTGTGCATAACAGACCTCATGCCCAGCTTTTAAAAGGAGAATGGCAAAGAAGGAGAGGGAGCCAGCCTTCCCAGGAAAAGCTTGTTAGTCTTCATTAAGCATTTATGTTTCATAGCATTAGCACAATACTTATTAGCAAAGGACTTCTGAAGATAATATATATTTACAGGCCTAAAAATAAGACACCTTTACTTAAAAAATTAACATTTCTTTCTTTTCAGGAAAGACAGGTTTATGTTTGGAATACAGACACTACTGTTCAGCTAAAAAATAAGTAAATAACATGCTTCAGTAAGTTTATGCTTCTATTTCCTGTGCAAAATTGGTAAGTGTCTTTACCTCAAAATCTACCACAACAGGACCGATTAAACTGAAGAATGTGGATGAAATCTGGCTCGCTGTCTTGTTGAATACGATCTGCCTGCTGGGAGAATGAGCAGTTTTCATGACATTGTGTACTCCTTCCCCATATGCTCCCCCAGTGCGTCTGCCATTAATGTTTAAGTACATGGGGGAAAGCAACTGCCTCATAACAGAAAGAGCCCAGTCTGCACCAATTCTACCCAAAGGACACAGACTAGTCCTGCTGTGGTGCTGTAGTGGCAGGCAGCATCGTGCACCTCTTATACTGGAAACAAAGACTGTAAGTGAGGTCCTAGAGAAATGCACTGCTTTTAACTACTTTAAAGCTTTAAAAATATTTTAAAATCTTTATGGCTTCAACTGAAGCATGCTAATGACTGATGGTGAGAAAAGATTAATTATTCATGAATGTCACCTCAGGATATACCAAATTTTTGATTGAGGTAGGCTGGCATAAAGCTATGGGTTACTTGCTCCTTTTACTCCCTTATTCGAGAACAGTCCCAAGGTG